>CAXIQD010000426.1:0-18779 GCA_964030785.1 Siderastrea siderea | reverse complement strand
TTGTATACAAATACATAGTTATATATATCTAATGATGTCATCATCCCTCCCTGTTTCACCAAAAGCCCACATAATATTTTCTGTTGGAACTATTGTGTTCAAATTGGTGTAGGAAAATTCACACATTTCTTCTATTTGAACTGTGTTTTTCACATTTGGAGGTTTGGCCAGTGGCTTGGGCTTTATCCCGGAAAGCCCAACGTGGGCAGATCATTCCACGCAGGCCTTCGTTCGGAGAAGAAAGCTTTGCTGCAGGTGTTGCTGAGGTTGTGGCAGTACCATGAGCAGGCTTTGAACGGAGAACATTGTGTGGTCGAAGGGGTGCCGCTGCCACAGTACATAGAAGTATTGTCCCAAGAGCTTGCTCTGTGTGTGGACTAATGTTTGTACCCGGATGATGCCATTTGAACTTACAGTAGATTCCTTTATGTGTTTTGCCATGCTGTAAGAAGCAGCTTGGGCTGTTGCGGATTTAGCCAAACAAGACCCAGTTGTTGTATTTATATAACTTGTTGTGGTTCACTGCAACAAGCTGGTTGCCATTGATTATCTTTACAGGGTGGTTCAAGCTCCAACTGGAACACTTGGCTGAGTTTGCTGTCGTTCCCGACTGGGAAGGTCTGCTTGGTGCAGGCATGATTCAGAGCAAAGCTCTGAAGATGGACTCATGGGGTAGGAAAAGGCTGCTTTGCACTCACTTTCAAATAGAAGATATTACCAGATTATTTTATAACACCAAAATAATCAGATATACATTTCTTCTATTTGATGTGCTTGGTTGCTTTGGCAATATCTTCTATTTGACCTTCACTTGTTGTTCTGCTATCTTGTGGATCTGACCTTCAGAAAAAAGCTAAAAAACTCGAGGTTTTTTACCGTTTTGTACCGGGATTCTGGACTTCTTGGGTTGTGCAAGATGTCCTCTGATTTTTGGGTTTAACTTGCACCGTCTGTCCCGGCTAAATGTCGGACAAGATCATCCAAAACGGTCCAAAACTTCAAGAATTCACTGTAAATACCATGAAATCCTGCCTCTCTTGCAAGACCGTTCAAATAGAAGATATTGGAGTTCAAAGTGCCCAAACACCATCAAAAAAACATCAACAAAGCACCTCTTGCACAAGGCATTTTCTTCTATTTGAAGTCTTGCTTGGAAACCACCAAAATTGCACCTTCTATTTGAAATATTCGAAACATTTCTTCTATCTCTGTGTCCCGGATTATATACCTAGAGCATCCTAGAGCCCAGACAGTACCCCAGCTTCGATGGAAATGACAATGTTTTGGATGGTTGGTGGTCCCAAATATTCGTCACTCAGGTTCAAAAGGTACCTATAATATGGTTTGTCGTAGTTGTACCACGGGTATCCCCTATTCATGAACTAGTAACTGGTCAAAGGCAATCTATGGCGCAGGGGCGAAGTCGCCCAGAGCGATTCCGGAGCAGTGCTGTGTTGCCCATGTCCTGAGCGGTGCTTGACCCAAAGGAAAAAGGCAGGTGGAACTGAGTTTTTTCCCCACAGACCACAGATTCCGAGGTATGAACTGAGACTCCACATATATATATACCATGTACCCAGCATTTCGATTCGACGACGCAGGTTTCGACTGCGTGGACCGTCTGCAACGGAAGGAGAATGACCATTTCTGGGTTCAGACGCGACGCCGGAGACCCCAAGGGACCCTTCAAAGATCGTCACCACAGTGGTGTTCCACATGATAGTAGATACCTGGAACCCCGAACCGACGAATTGGTCGTGTTTGATTGTTTGGATGGTTCCATCATTGTGTAATCTGCTCTCTAGGTAGCAGATGAACCTTTGTGAAGGACTCAGTGTTCGATCCCAATCTAGACTGTGTTTGTAGTAGAGAACCACCCGTATATAGGCCCCTGTTTTTCAGAAGAAGGTACTGCGAAAGGATGGTCTAAGTGGACCTAAAGCGCGCCACGATGATACAATGACGATGATGATGATGCTCTGACAAATCATTTCGGTCACTGCTTTCCCCCTCACCGGGCGCCCCTGGGCTGGGACGCTGGACCACCAGGAGCAGCTTTGCAGCAACTTCCAAAGTTGATGTTGCGGGCAGATGTGATGCTGCAGGGTGCAGCGGACGAACAAGCGCTCCGCGGAGCGCTCGCGCGTTTCTTGGTCGGGTTGTGATGTGATGTTTTTTTGTCAACATAATATGTCCAATTCAAAACCGATGAGGTCCATCTTTTAGTCAAAGAATACTAATGAGTTTTGACCGTCCCTCATATGTCTGCATGGAAAAAAGATAACAGTGCTGGTCTGAACTCTTCCAGCGTGTTTCCACAGTGGAGATCGGGTTTCAATCAGCCGTTCACGAGTGAGTCACTGAGTCTGTGGCACCTCAGAGCATTGAGGTCACCGAAGGGCTTGATGAGGGTCAAGATTTCGAGTCGGATCAGGAAGACAGATGAAGACCACCCGATACATTTCTCACACATTTCACATTGCGTTGAGAAGCACAATGATTTTTGAATGTTTTTGAGACTTAGGTTTCATGTCCTCTTCGATGTGTTTCGGCGACACGTCCGAAAAAGCACGATCACGAACTCAAACACCACTGATCTACTTGGAAGGTTCCGATGTGTCTTTTTCTTTTTCTGGTTTTGGTGGATCGGATTCAGGAGAACTCTCACATCATCTCAGCACCGAGTCTCTGGTGCGAACAGGCGCTTCTGTCGGGCACCATGCACGTGGAAGTGGCTGGGCGTCCCCAGTCACCGCGGCGCTCGCGTGGAGTCGCGTGATGCACCAATCGCGGACCTGGAGTCGACCTCGTCCTCAGAGAAATGGATACAAAAGGACATGTGTTTGTTTGCTTTTTAGAATCCATGGGTCTCCCATTTTTCTAGGGCACGAACGAAGTGGTTGTATCCAACTGTAGTTACGCTGCTGCGACAAAGATAGTGTGGGCACTGCGACAAATTAGAGATCTACTGCCACACTTGTGCACTTCTCTTGCCACACGTTGTCCCATGCAGTATTTGTCTTGTCACTTGAGGAGACCCTTCCAGTCACAGTAGCAAGGAACCAAAGGTTTCAGGCATGGCATGAGTGTATTCAAGCAGGCAAACCTCCCAGTTCGAGTCCAAAGACCAGATTCTGGAAATAGACCAGTCTACTCGTTGAGGGGTGTCTTCCTTGCCCTAAGAATCCTTGACCCCTCCACGACAGGGTCGGACCCAGGTCCCGACCTGAACCAAACCCTATGTATTGCGAACCAAGCCCGATTTTTAGGGCACATGAAATTGAGTAACACGTGCATCGCTACTAGTAGCTTCTTGCTACTAGTAGCGATCCACTCGATCCTAGTTGCTTCCAACCTACTAGCGATGGCCTCCAACCTAGTAGCGATGGCCTTCTAAGCTAACTATCAGGAACCCAGTGCTCATGAATGAAGGTTCGTTCAAGCAAGACTCAAAACTTTAAAACCAGTCTTCCTCAGTTGCTCCGAGCAACAAAGCGACCTGGCACTAGGTTCCTGACAAACAGTACTACCGAAGAGGGTCCCAAGTCTGAAGTGGTCGGGACCTGTGGCCGACCCTCCCTCCAGTTCATTCCCTAGAAGATGGGACATGACTGACCCTATTAAAACAGGTATTATACATCCCTGTGCGAATTTCCTCTAAAGAATAGGACAGCCCGGGTTCGAGGTCGAATTCGATGGGGGATTATTATACTGTACTTGTACCCACTTTCCCGAGGCACAAGCAGGTCGACTCCAGGTAGACACTAGAGTCGACCTCTTTCGTAGCTCGGTGGACTGTACCAAGGGCCCCGTACGTCGTAGCATGTCGTACCATGTTCCATGTCTTCCCGGCGGCCCACACCTGAGGATTCGGTGGTTGGGGTGGGTGCCAAAAGAGTCGAAGTACCTGAGGATGTGGGCCAGGATCCTTACAGTTTCCAGGGTAGGAACGAAGTCAGGTCCAGGTAGGGACATCTCCTTGATGGATCCAGGTAGGATGCCCGCAACGGGGCCATTCGATCTGGATCGTGTCTGGAATGTCTTGATTGAGACAATCCTCATAGGAACAGGTTTTACCAGGTAAGCGGGGGGGGATGGGGGGGGTGTATAAATCAAGAGGCTAACCATTCTTGGGCTCAACTTCCTGCACCGGTCTGCACCAGTCTGCTGCAGGTGGAGTTGTACAAGAACCGCTTGTCGGATGTGTCTGCCCAAGTGACGGCCTGAGGGGAACTACCCAGGTCAGCAGGTCGAATGCAATACAGTGGGTTCAGAGTAGATGGCACAATCCCCAAGAGGTGGTTTATATGAACCTCCATCTAAAGGACATGTAGGGGTTTGTGCCATCTACTCTGAAACCACTGTATAATATAATAGACTAGTATAAAATAGTCATCCTGGAGTGGATAGAGTTTGATAGAGTTTGGATGAATACGGGAAACAACAAGAGACTGGTGATGTTTGTTGGATTTGTTCATATTCTATTTGCTACAGGACGGTTGTAGATTCTATATATATATATAGATGTCCTGACAACCATGTCTCAAAATGTCTCAAAAAACCAAACACGTGGACAACAAGATTGGACATTTTGCGGTTTCCAGTGCAAAATGTTTGCATTTCCTGTGCAAGAACACCCAGGCTTTGTCGCTACTTCTGGAATACTCTCCGCGACCAAGCGTGCCGGGGCCGTCAGAGCGGCGATTGACATTTCGTTTGTTGGGAAACTTGAACTAACAACTTATTCTGCAGGTTTCCCTGCCAGGCAGAACATTGAAAAACGTGTTTTCATCTCTTTAACGAATGAAGGACATCACACAAAGACATTCCTTGCGGTCCGCCTTTTCTGAGGCATGGCTTTCACCTCTCCCACAACTACTTCACGCCATTGGGCGTAGGGTGGGGCCTCCCGCAAACCCTCGGTTGCGGCGAGGCCGCGGGTGTCTGGAGGGAGAGCTGAGCGACGCCGCGGCCCCCGCAGTTCTGGAGAGTTTACCAGTCTCGGTGACTACGTACTACAAATGTCCAGTCTGGTGCAGGATTGTTTGACCGGACACGGTACCTGACTATAGATCGTTTCAGTGTCTTTCATGGTTTGGAGGGATCGTAGACCCAAGGGGTGTCGGTCGGTGCAAAGACATCTCTCCTTGTCTTTTGGGGTTCAAGTTCAAGTGAATCACCATGTTTCGCTTGCTATTCTTTCCGGCCGGAAATCCGGCGGCTGTGGTTGTCAACTTGGTCAACCGGGTGATACGAATCCTACCGAATGCCAGCCATCCTGTCTTCATCGCTCACTCCGGGCCGGGGGGGGCGTTCGGCGGGCCTTCGGATCGCTCCGAGAGAACGAAACGTGTTCGGAACGACGTTCGTTGACGAATGGCTGCGGACTCGGTTCGCGATGCTCCGTTCACCCCGGTCGTAGCGAACCTTGTTGCTAAGCTGATGTTTGATTTTGGATGGCTTCCGAACGAACAAGTTGAGAGATATGATAGATTTGCTTTGGGGTTGTCCTAGGAAACCTGTAGCAGTCAGTAAACAAGTATCACTTTTTTTGAACCAGGCCTTTACTAACTCATCCATTGTTGCTGGTATATATAATAGGATAGACCCAGTGATAGACCCAAAATCTGCTAATAAAGACTCTGCTGCGGCCAGACAATGACATGGAATTGGTCAACATGTGGTGCTCAGGGGATATTTTGTTTCATTTTTGTTGTCTAAGTGCAGCCACACCCTATGGTGTGGCTTGGCGGTGATCCAAAGTATATATATAACTTGATCTAAAGTAGTAAAAACATTTTATACGATATCATGACATATGATAATAACATGTATGTAAAGTTTAAACTACGTCATATCATCTTACCATGCTTGGCCACGATTCTCCAAGCAATCTTTACTCATTCTCCGAAGAAAACATAAAACGCTCGAACGTAGGTACCGAAGTTGGACCGAACTCTCGAAGCACCAAACAGCTCGCGAAGCTGGTGGTCTAGTTTCAGTTTAGATGACTCGGACCCTCCAGTTGGTGCCGAAAGTCCCGACATCTATTAACAGCCCAAACGCTCCAAGGCCAACTGCTCCGGGGATTTGAGACCCTCAGACCCAGTCCCAGACCCCTCTGCAGATGGTGCCCCTGAGCGCAGAACGGACTTGACGCTTGCGCCCAGGAGTCGTGTTTGGTGGGTACTTGTACTACTTGTACTACTCCGAGGTACTGGAAACAGGTCGACTCCAGCTACCAACGGTACGAACACCGTGCCGCACAGTGCCGCAGTACCAAGGCTCTTGCTGAGCTCTGCGGTGCGCAGTGGCTTTTACCCTGCGAGGACTGGAGAGGTGGGTGGCGATGGGTGACGGGAGAAACCGTGAACCAGTGAAAGTCCTTGTGTTCTGAATTCGTTGGGGGATGCAGATCAGGATATTTGTTGACTATACTTTGTGAAGTTTATTGTTTTGGGGTGCTCTAGACTCTAAAGATTGCCGAAGGAGAGTTGCGTCAACATTTTTGAGTAATGTGTTGCTTCGCCAGTGCAGCCCTTGTAAATTAACTCCCAAAGATTTAATTTAACAATTTGCCATATCTCCGCTTTTCACTCACCATAAGTCCTGGCATGGCCGAGACTACGTCTCGGTGGACGAGCGACGCCCGTCACGTCAAGCGGCTAAGATGGTCCCTTCAGCTCACTCCACCTGGCGCCCGGTCTCAACGGCACACAGACACACAGCTTCGCTTCGTTGGCGTCACTAGGAAATCACAAGGCTCAACGCCCCCTGCTTAGCAGCCATAAGGCTTCCTGTGACTCCAAGGGTTACACACACATGCCCCTACAGCCTACACCTGACCCCTTCGACAGGAGAAGCTGGAGAGGCCAGAACCGAATCGAAGTGACGTTCGCGACTCATCCAGACCGACAAGTGAAATGGGCGACGTGAGGAACAAGGTCCTTCTCCGATCCTTCTCCGGTCTTCATGTCCAACATGTGTCGTAGATCCATCCTGCCGACCTTGTTGGTTGGCAGAAGATTGTAATTCTCCCTATAGCAGACATGGAGTTTCTGGAACTTCAGCCGTTGGGCGATTTTGGGGAGTTTTTTTTAGCTGATGTAAACTTCATGGCCCATGGCTGGAGCACAGGCTAATTAGCCGGTGCTCCGGAGGGAGCGACTGAGGGTGGGGGTATCCATATTCGGCATGAAACAGGGAGCCAAGGAGCTACAGGGAGATGCATTGTTCTGGTAATTTTTGACATGCCCCAATTCTCTATCCACTTCAGGGCTAGATGCCAGAGTCTCCACCCGGAACTTGCTCAGGCAAGGACTACTTGTGCCCCTTATGGCTGCGTGTCGAGCAACAGCTGGTCACATGGGAGGCGCGCGCTGGGCGGTGCGTCCTCTCATCCATATGGCTTTTGGTGAATCTTTTGGGTGGGATTTTGGCCTGTACCAAAAGGACCATATGAGAGTGATTTAGCCTGGAATATGATATGTTTTATTGTTTATTTATGCTTAATTACAAGCAAGCTTTAAATCAGTTGCATCTTCAAGACTGACACATGTAGATTGTTGATGAATAACGCCGCAATAGCTAGATGGAGATGAAGAAGCATCTTCATATGGTGGGCTTCAAAAAAATCAACACTGGACACCACCACCCAGAAACTGGGTGGTTGGATGGAACATGGTCAAGGGGGTCATCCTCAACCACACTGATCGGGTTGTAGACCTTTTCAATGGGCACCTGGGCTCCTTTTCCACCCCTCCCCTTCAAAGGTTGGGGGACCCTGGGACCCTTTGACTACCCTCTTTGAATCCAAAGCCTGTGAAGATCGCAACATTTCTCACCGGCCACACATAAATACTGCATGAGGATGGCCGAGTATACATGATTGGATTGTGAGGGACTATAGTAGCGGTGCTCTTTGTTCCTAGTAGCGTCCTTGCTCCTAGTAGTACGGCCAGGAGCCCCTAGTAGCGTCCTTGCTCCGAGTAGCGATGCCAGGAGCCCCTAGTAGCTTCTTGCTCCTAGTAGCGATGCCCTTTGTTCAACTATTTCAAGGTTTGAGGACCATGGGCCACCACTGGCCCCATGAGTTAAAGTCGCTTATTGAAATATCGTTGTGAAGAGAGGAGGGACACGGGGAACGAAAAGCAACAACACAAGAGATGGTGGTCAGCTACACACAGACGCAAGAATCCATCGGACATCATAGGACCATAGGACTAATAGGACTGGATGATTTACTGATATTTGCCTTGTTACATTGACCCTCAAAAAATCACAAAATCTACAGTACCTAAAATAAGCAATTATATAAAGTACAGATCGATGGCTTCTTTGGGTACAGTAAGTGGTAATCACTTCTGTGGCCCCAGCAACCTGAGCCTATCGCATGGTCATTGACCGGAAGCACATTGCAGACCATCAGCAAGCCAGAAAGATCAACAGCCACTCGTATCGCTTGGGTAGTTCTAGCCCGAAGTCCTGTCTCCATGTGATTTGCAGGTCTTATCTGGCCTTCCAGAGGAGGAGCCGAAGCATGCGGAAGCATGCATGTCCAGGGGTTTGAAGAGTATAAACTTGTGCCAGGCACCTGAAGAGCAGCCTCCAAACCGGTTCTTGGACGTTTTGGGTCGAACCCCTGAAGGCTCGAGACGTGTGTTTACCAGCCACTTGCGAGCGAACGAGACTAGAACTTTACAAGATCGCATGCCAATCCTGATGCCTCCTGACCCATGTGACTCCTCTTTGCTTGGGAGATCCGGTCCCCTGACCCACCGGCGGACCGACCGGTCGCGTCAGGAGCAAAAACGCCGCGCTCGGTCCCCTGAGTTGGACGGTCGTTTTGGGTCGCGGTCGGTCGTGGAGACCCTCCCGATGCCAGGTGGTCGCCGGTCTGACGCCGTTCTTATAGGCTTTGTTAGGCAATGATTTGTGCCGGTTCGAAGATCCAGGTACTTGCATAAGGAACGGATTTCGAAGTCGGTTTTATCGTCTTTGGAACCAGTTCCCCCCCTGGGCCGACCGGCAGGATTGACCTGTTCTGGCGCTGGGTTGAACGAAAAACCCTGGTAGGTTCACCATGCCAATGGCCGTCACCGGTGTTCTCTATTCTCTTCATTTTCCGTGAAGTGAGGCCACCAGGTTTTGATATAGCCGATGTCCGGGTCTGTCCCACTCTACCAGCCTGTAAACGAGAACATCATAGAACATCACTATGGAACAAGGCCCACGACTGAACCTCCACTGGGTCCTGGTAATGGGATAGATTTAACACGACCCAACATATTACCTTCGAGGGTTCGGAGGTCGTAAAAGATCTACGAAAATTAGTACCAGGACCCTCCAAGGGGTGTCCAATGGACTACCCCACACTACCTATAGGCTTCCATTGGGCACCCCTTGGAGGGTCCTGGTATAATACGATGTCCATTTGAGGAGTGTCCTGGGAAGGTGTTCCTAGCGATCCTTGAAGACCCGGCAGGTCTTCAGATGTGGGGCAGGATTTGATGCATCAATCGTACCACTGATTGGGACTTGCATGCATGCACTGACAAACCAGTGAGGGCAGCATGCGCTTGTTTGCATGTGGTTTAGCTTGGCCGTTTACATGTTTCTCTTGGATGACGAGAATTGACCAGGCAACTAGCCGGTTGGAGGAGTCGTGGCAAGCGTCGCATATCAATGTCAAGCCTCTTTGACATCCTCTACTAAAAGGAACAGCGTAGCGTGCAAAGAACTGACCTGGACTCCGCAGTACTTTTGACCTCTCTTGACAAACCCGGGTCAAGGAACCTGACCCTGTAGAAAACAGATGAAACCAGCTGCTTTTAGCATTTTATATCCGTTAGCCATGGTCTTTGGAGGGTGCCCTTGTCCGTGCCAACCTAGGTTGCATTTGGGTCCGTGTGTCCCCACCTCAGGCTGAGCTGCTGCTAGAAGAGAAGTCCACCAATCTCACGCGGCGATGCCAGGCGTAGACGACCAAAACGCGTGTTGGGGTTGTTCTCTTTTCGTTGGCGTAGACGACCTGGCTTAGTCAGTCCCACGTTCAAAAGCAACATGGTTGGGTCGAGAACCTCAAAAAAGCAAGGGCGGCGCTCGGAAGATGTTAGCTGGATCCCCGTTTCTTTTCTTGTTGACCTCCTCAATTTCAGATTCTAGCTACAGGAATGGGGAAATACCCTCCCTGGGACGGATTTCGTCCGTTTTTGACTTTCCCAGAAAGTCGAACGGGGGGATCTCCCTATTCTAAGACACTCTCAGATGGTGGAAGGGAGATGTTGGGAGGACCCTCCAAGGGTGTTCGGTCCCTTGATGAATGGCCGGGGGCGTCGATCGGCCCCCCGGGGCGCCCGAATGGCAAGCTCTTCTGAGACTTTCGCAGCAGAAGGGCATGAAGAGCTTGGCAAGCTCTTCTGAGACAGAGAAGCTACAGCCAAGCAATGCCAAGCATCTTCCCGCGGTGTGGGTTTTTGGTTTTCGTATCCTGGGGAGTCTCGAGGTAAATGGCACCCAGCCTTTACTCGTCACAGTGATTTGTTTCCGTGATTCTTTCAAGCCAACTCCCAGGTCCCGGTCCAGTGTGAGTGCCAGTTGGTTCGTCACTTACCACAACAAAAATGCCTCCAAAACCATCGTTTTCTGCGTTTTCCTTTGCAGTTTATGAGTTGTGTTTAGTCTTAGTGAAATGGTCAGACTCCCGAAGGTGAATCACTGCAGAGTGAGAAGCAGCTTGCCAAAGCGTTAGAGAGTTCGACTGGGACACATGCTTCGCGGCCTGATCATGCTTCGCGGCCTGATTTGCCAGGCAGAAGGCAAGTACGAGAAGGTTCTGCCCGAGGAGTTTCGATTGCTCGAGACTCAGCGCCTGTCACCCCACAGCACAGATCGAAGCCGTTGGTGGACTGTAGACCACTTCGATCGGAGCAGACTCCACCGGGTGAGGCTTTCTTACGAGGCGAACTTGGAAAACTGGTACTTGTACCTCAGAAAAAGGGTACATGCAAGTAAGGTTGATCACGTCCCATTTTCGGTAGTTTGCAGGGTCCAGGTTGATCGGGAGTTGTTCGCTTTCCTGGCAGCCCCGAATCCGCCGCAGCACTGGAAAGCGGAAGGGGATCTATTTTGGATCAGGAATAGAAGCATGAACATCAATGAACATGGGAGAACTTCTGACTGCCATGGATCCCAAGAGAGGTTGAGAGACCTCAAAAAGGGCCTGTAGTATACATATATATATTATGGATGGGCTGATGATGGGCCGTTCAACCTTGGAGCTCGCACCGACACACCCTGATGGAGTCTAAAAAGGATTGGCACATCGAGCCCTCACTGCGAAATCGACCCAGTCGTACCTCGAACATACATTAATCTATGTATTAGATATATATATATATACCAGGACCCTCTAAGAGGTCACCACCTGCGACTTTTAAGTCTACAAAAGCCTCCATTTCGGAGACCTGTTGGAGGGTGCTGGTATGTTTTTGTAGGGTCATGATCCATTTCCAAGAGAATTTTGGAGGGTCCAGGATGGGAGCTGGAAGTGGAAGGTGCCAAGTTGCGGATTCAAGTTGTTGCAGTCGGATATGTTTTTCGCCGAAAAGAACGACACAACAAACGAAGGCCTGTAGACTGTAGAGTCAGTGGGATCTAAAGTATCGAGGGTGAACCTTTCTCTTTTGCAATTTCAACGGGTTGGTCTTCTAACACCTTGCTGCTTGTTGATTTAAATCCTGATCAGAGCAGTCTGTAGTTTTCAGCTGGGAATCAGGCAATGCGGCAATCCCAACAATTGCACTGCACTAATTTGGTCTGACAACCATGCACTTAGTTGTGCGACTGCGACTCTTCAAGACAAATCAAAATTATTGTTTTCCATTTGCTTGGCAAAGCTCTTAGTCTTTGAGCCACCCCACTTATGCCAGTTTGTGAATAAGGTGTCGCTTTTTGGCAGAGTGTTGGAAATTGGTGGAACATGTTTGGCAATTTGTATAACTTCGTTACACGCTTGTTGCAAGTCAGATGCTGATGAGGTTTTGAAAAACCTGGCTGAGTGGCCAATGTGCCAAAAACCGGATTTTTTGCGTTCGTGCCCTCGAACATTGGGATGGCCAATGTGCCATCTTGCCCCTAGTAGCTTCCTTGCTCCTAGTAGCGATGCCCTTGTTACTAGTAGCTTCTTGTTCCTATATATACTAGTAAGGCACTTGTTACTAGTAGCGATGCCCCTGTTCATCCGGCTTTTCCGAGCTTTGGGGACTTCAACAATCCATCAAATCCCTCGCGTCCCTCGGCGACATGCCAGGCTTTGCATGCCAGAGTGCTTCGAAGGCTGGGTCCGGAGCGGCACATGGGAGGTGATATATGGGATGGTGGTATAGACTACTATATAGATCGATAGGGTCTTGAAATACGGTCCAGGATGGTCCAGGCTTCTCTTCGGAGGGTCGAACGGACGGGGAAGGTGGACACTCCATCTTTGATGGTCCTGGACCACGCCACGGATGTGCTCCACCTATATATGTTTGAAACCAAGGCCCAAATGAATTGGCCGGAACAACGGCTTTCGAATTGAACATATCGTTTCCTATCTTCTATCTTACCTGTTTGTAGTATGGTTATTGACTGTTATAATCAATTATAATTATCATTAATTGTCGATTTCGCAAACAAATATTTGATAATATTTGCAAGCAAACTGCAACCCCCAAGTCCTGACCTTCCTTGCCGTCACGGACAGACTAGTCGCCTATTGTTTTTCACCTCGCTTCCCGCTCAGTCCGCGGCTTCCCCGTTCTCAGTCTCGGCAGGACTCCGCACCCCGAAACGTTCCCCAAGGATTCGGCGTTTTGTCGGTCTTTTTGCCGTTCTTCAGCTGCTGGTCTTGGCTCCAAATGCCTGGCGTCAAAACAAAGTACAACAAAAACTCCAAATGCCTGGCGGAAGACGGGACAAAAACAACCAGTCTGTGCCGTTCCAGACGGTCAGACCCCTCCGGTCCTTAAACATCGTAGAGTCCCATTCGTTTGGTGGGGTGGAACTTGCATTCATCCAGCGCAAGGTGGTCTGCCTCATAAGGAAAAGAACACCTCGGAAAAGTTGGATGGTGGTGATGGTCCTGGTGTGTCCCCTCGAATGGACATGAATTGGGTTGGACCGGCAGACAGTGGCACCGCGGAGGGCCACTCAGTCGTAGCTGTTTTTCAGCTCAAAACGTCGACCAAAAGCTTGGAGCGACGGAGTTCCCCAACCCGCCAGAGCAAAAGAACAACAGACATGATGGGTCATGTGACATGTGTCTGTGTGTGTTTTTGTGGTGTTTTTGTTGGGGTTTCCTAGTCCAGTCGATCTTTTCTCCGGGAAGCGGTCAGGTGAACCGGATGAAAGCGATGGCTGGCAGGCGTGAGCCCAAAGCGGTCAGGTGATGGTGGTTAAAAGAGAGAGCCGTTTGGAAAAGGATTTTCTAGGACAATTTTGTTCCGACCTAATCAATCTGAGCAGTGTTTAGCGTGTTCAAAGCCGGGCCAGCCTTTTGCATGTGTTTGTGTGTCTTTGAATAGATCATAATGGATCCTTTTCGGCCCTGATGGTGCTTTCATGGTAACATATTGCACCAATTGTTAAACACAATGCCTGAACCCAACCGAAACACTTTTCTCAGAAGGTAATTGGAGCCCTAGCTATAGGGTATATGCGGATTTTTGAGGCTTTACCAGGGGCCCCACAAAGCATCAACAACCGGCTTTTCCCTTTACCCCAAACACAAGGCTTTTGCATGGTTTTCACATGTGAACACCTGGATTTTTCATGGCTTGGAGGGCCACTGGTAGGGAGGTATGTCCAACCACGATCGACGAAAGCGAGGTTCGAAGAAGCCCGTCTTGCTCCAAGTGGCGGGGCTGCCAGATTCGGTGCTCCAGTGATTGTTCCAGCGGTGGACGTCGGGCCCTCCAATGGGCGGTGTATTTGGGAAACGGGAGACGGGGCTATTTCCCGCTTCCCTAGTTTAATACACACCATGCAAATGAGCAGTCTTGAGAGTCAAAGACTATAAAAAGAATGGTCTTTGGGTGACCCGAGTCTAGGAGTATCCTTTACTTCAGCCGGTCAAAATATCGTCGAACTGGACTTCTAGGGAGTAGTCTTGAGATGTCTTGAGCAATGGGAAACCACTTCGAACCTTTCCAAACCAAGACCTTCCCGGCGCTGAGAAGCCAAGAGTGACAAACACTTGAAGACTAGCCCGGGTCTATTCTTGGACTGGTTCCTCCGGAACCCAGGCGAGTTCTAGTGGTTTCTCTAGGGAATCCATGGATCCGACCGAGATCTTGCACATGCTGTATCCTAAGTACCCTTTGAGGAGGTGATTGGACCCTCACTTCACCAGATAAAAGTGTCGAACACATCACCGAATCTGAGACTGCCACTGGAGACCGACATAGGTCGGCGAGGTGTACAGTGCGCCCCAACTGTGGCCTCAGCTAAAATAGACCGAACCCGACTTGACCAGCTATGGCCCCAGTGAATTGATAACGACATGCGGCCCCTCCTTCTGTCCTTCAAGCCATGGTATTTGATGCTTCAGTGAGATGGGGGGTGAACCCCAGATCATTCCCAGACACTGGAATAGTTGCCGATCAGTTGGGGTCATGTTCATGGTCATATGTAACTATTCCAGTCCCATGAAGTGTCTGGGATTGATTGCTCTTGGCATGCTGAGATGTGTAATTTTCAGTCCAAGCCTGTCCAACGAAAGCATGGCAGAGATCACCCAGAGCTCCCTTTTTTCCGCATTTGTTGGAAGCCGTTGCTGTGACGGTTCCAAACGGAAAAGGACACATGTGACCCAGACACTCCAGGGGACTGATATGATATGTTTACCCTAAGGATGGTTTCAGGGGTCAATGTAATTATGATTACTCCATACATGGAGTATGTGGGTGCGGCTGCCCAATCCCCTGGCGCAGGCGCTGTGTGCATATCCACGAGAGGGAGCGCGGGAATCATGGCTGGTGCGCAGGGAATCGACGTGGCGCGTTGTCGTGCGTACTTGTTTTGCGAAGAGTTGGAGCTTTTCTATGAGGTCCAATGACCCAATTGGAGAAAGTGGAGGCCTTCAGGCTTTGGTCGGTGGGCCAAGTTATACCATTTCTATACACATTCACATGCTAGTTGGAGACCATCGCTATTAGGTTGGAGGCCATCGCTACTAGGTTGGAGGCCATCGCTACTAGGTTGGAGACCATCACTATTAGGTTGGAGGCCATCGCTATTAGGTTGGAGGCCATCGCTACGTACTAGGTTGGAGGCCATCGCTACTAGGTTGGAGGCCATCGCTACTAGGTTGGAGGCCATCGCTACTATAGGTTGGAGGCCATCGCTAGTATAGGTTGGAGGCCATCGCTAGTATAGGTTGGAGGCCATCGCTACTAGGTTGGAGTCCATCGCTATTAGGTTGGAGGCCATCGCTAGTATAGGTTGGAGGCCATCGCTAGTATAGGTTGAAGGCCATCGCTACTAGGTTGGAGTCCATCGCTATTAGGTTGGAGGCCATCGCTACTAGGTTGGAGGCCATCGCTACTAGGTTGGAGCCCATCGCTATTAGGTTGGAGGCCATCTCTACTGGGTTGGAGGCCATCGCTATTTGGTTGGAGGCCATCGCTACTGGGTTGGAGGCCGCTGCTAGGTTGGAGCCCATCGCTACTACATTGGAGCCCATCGTCCCATCGCTAGTATAGGTTGGAGGCCATCGCTATTAGGTTGGAGGCCATCGCTACTCGGTTGGAGGCCATCGCTACTAGGTTGGAGCCCATCGCTATTAGGTTGGAGGCCATCTCTACTGGGTCGGAGGCCATCGCCACTAGGTTGGAGGCCATCGCTACTGGGTTGGAGGCCGCTGCTAGGTTGGAGCCCATCGTCCCATCGCTGGTATAGGTTGGAGGCCATCTCTACTAGGTTGGAGGCCATCGCTATTTGGTTGGAGGCCATCGCTACTGGGTTGGAGGCCGCTGCTAGGTTCGAGCCCATCGTCCCATCGCTAGTATAGGTTGGAGGCCATCTCTACTAGGTTGGAGGCCATGGCTGCTAGGTTGGAGGCCATTGATATTGGGTTGGAGCCCGTCGCTACTAGGTTGGAGGCCATCACTATATACTAGGTTGGAGCCATCGCGAATACTCGTAGGAAGCCTGACCGCCGGAAAGAACCCCTGGATTGGTTGGATCAAAACAGATTAGTTGGGAGGTCACACTCTTCCTATCAATCCAAGCACATCCAAGCACGTGCTATTTACAGATTCTAGCGCAAAGACTCAAAGACCGTAAATAGAATGCTGCTTATTCGAACATTCAACAAAGCCATGTTTACGCAATTTCACGCCGTGTTTGTCGTGTTGACATGCGTTCACACAATTTCACGCAAATGTCATGTGTTTTGATATGTTTTGATGTTCAACTTGGGATGGATGACCCATGTTCATGCCTGCCAAAGGGTCTACACAGGCTGTTCCAATCCACCCTTCCCAGTCGACGATGTTCCATTTACTTTCTTTAGCACCAAGTATGTGAATATCGCAACATGTCTCACCAAACACGTAAATACTGCGGGATTGGCCGAGTATGTGAATAATACATGATTGGATATGATTGGATTGTCAGGACAAAGGAAATAAAACATATAGTGTCTCAGTGTCTCAACAACCCACATGCTTTTGGTAACGGTGAACAGTATTCATGGCACTTGGATGCTCATGGCACTTGGGGCCCTTCGGGATCATGGTCATGAAAGGCCACATGTCAAAGCCCCTTCTGTTTGACTCTGCCAAGTGCAACTGTCCAGCTGGAGGCCCATGGTGCACTTACCTTACTTCTGGTCGCAGAAGGAAAGACAGACTCTGGAGCCTCCAGAGGCAGGTCGAAAGGGAGACCCTGAGGGCCTGTCAAAGACCCCACATCTCCACTTCGACCCTCACCCTGAGGGTGTATTTTTCTAACCCCATGGATGACTGGTCTGTTTCTCTTCTTCCAGGGGGTCAAACTGGGAGGTCTCCCTATTTTATGTGGACCCCAGAAGTCTCCGAGCATGCTTCATACAATTTACAATGGACAACAACAGCTCCAAAAGGGTGCTCAATGGACAAAAGTTGGTGCACATTCTCCACTGCGGTACAAAGCCAGACCAACATTGAACTGCTGGATGACGGCTGAGTGGGTAATTCTTTGGGGAATGCTTTATTAATTTTATTCGACCCCCAAATTCCCCGGGCTCGCGATGGAGAAGCTTCTCGAACAAAAAACGAACTGAGGCGCCCGCCCATTTTGTGACTCTGTCCTTTGCTCATGGCCCTGGGGTTGGTGCCATGAACCTGCTCGGATGCGACGGCTCACACCGACACGCACCACTCAGCCTGCCCGCGGACGGCGCGACCGGCGAAGTATACGCAGCGCCGTTGGGTGAAACCGAAGGGGCGACCACGGACGTGGTGCGCGTAGCGCACCCTGCAGCGCTACGGTGGGGCGCCCACGTGGGGCCCACGTGCCCAGGGGAGTTTGCTCAAGTTGGACCCCGCCTGGCGAAACTGGCGGCCTCGGCTGCCCATCAGCCGCTCGGAGTTTCTTCTTTTTCTATGTCGGCAGATGAGGCTTCTGGGGGTGAGTTCAATGGGGGTCGTTGGCGATCTCAACCGCTACTGAAGAGTTTGAGTATAGTGGTCTCTTAAATAGATAGAAACTGTTTCCAACAATTACATTTTAGTGGGGGTCAAAAAAAGAGTCTCCAGTTTGCACCCTAGATCATGTATATGACGAGTTTTATGTCATATTATGCGTATTATGCATCATTGTCTTTGCACATGTTTGCACAATTACTTGGACCCTCCCAAGTCCCGTAGAACATGTCCCCAACGAAGACCTCTAAGCCTGTGAGTGGCGTGGACGTTGTTATTAACACATGTTTGGGGAACGTGGCTCCTCACCTGCGTGTTGATCCTGTTTGATGGATATGGACATGTTATGTGGACAGCGACTTGGATGGACATGTCCACAAATCTATCCGGACCCTCCGCTGGTACATGTTCGTACATCCAAGTATTCCGGTCAAATGCAACAACCTCAGACCCATTGGTAGCACCAATTGATCACTTGTAGAGCCTGCGATTGGTACTTTCAGGTTCTCAGTCTCAGATTTTGAGATAGCTTTGCGCGAACTCCTGGAAACTTGAGTCTTTATCTGCAGGAACATACCAGACACTGGCCAGAGGGGTAAAATCATGCGATCAACTGGTGTTTCGTAGCGGAAAGGGAAACTGTTCAAACACAAGTGCAACGAGCAGTACATGTCAAACAAATACATCTGAAGCGATACCTGAACTCATAGCTGAGATACCTGAGATACTGATCCGTGTGAGTTCTGTAGAAGCTACACACTCATGTCATCCGCTCAACGCCACCATCTTCGGCTCAAGACCCGACGCCCCGGGGACTGGCCGCAGCCGTCCAATCAGAAGAAGCGTCAGGCTGCGACGCCCGGTCGGGCGAGAGTCCGGTGAGGGCTGTGAGGTTTGGGGTCGGTACACAACAGCAAAGGATTTCACCAGCTGAGCACCAGCTGAGACATCTCAAAAAATCAAACCATTTCACCAGCTGAGTACCTCAGCTGTGGTTCGATTTTTCACCAGGATCATCATGTGCAACCTTTGTTGATCACCCTGAGACACGATGATCTATACATCAGTGGATCATCTTCCGGTCCTAGAAAAATTGATCACCTGTCACCTGCC
>CAXIQD010000425.1:0-19000 GCA_964030785.1 Siderastrea siderea | reverse complement strand
AAAATACCCAAAAGGTATTTAGAAATGTCAGGTTATAGTGGCCATGACTTGCATCCAGTTGTAAGTGTCAAGAAATGCCTCATGCACAAAGTGTTTAGTGTTTTTGCAGTCATAATTCAATGTAAATCACTGCTTGATTAGCTGAATTCTATGGACAATCCTTTTTTCGTTTTTGAGTGGTTTTTGTTGTGGGGACCTGATACAAAAGAAGATTCATTGATGTGCCTATTCCATGAAAAAAAAAATTCCACTAAATACCATTGGTCAAGACGCTAAAAAACACATACCGCAGGGTTCAATAAAACCACAGTACCGCACTTTATGATTGATTAAAACCTAAATGCCACAAGAAAAATGGGTCAATGCCACATTACCAAAAACCTCCACGTCCCCCCCTCTAGCACAGAAAATAGAGCATTTTCTATTTCTCAACATGTAATAAACTGAGCATTGTTATCTCTTACTGTAATTGGATCTGATGATCGAATCTTCATCTCAAGTTCAGCAAAAGATCCTGAGGCAAAAGGAGCCATACCAAAAAGTGCCTCTGAAAAAAAAAATTGGCAGGAATAAAGGAATAATATATTGCAGCTACTAGGAATGAATCCAATTAACAACAAACCCAGCTCTACAAGCCAGATTATGTTATGGAAAACCTATTCAAGGTTCCCAGGAGAATTTTTTAGAACTGAAGCGAGAACTGAGAACTGACTGCCGTAAACACTGCATATAACCTGCACCTGTAGAAAAGCTGCAACCCAATTGAGAAAGCTCAAAAAAGGAAAAAATATTAGAACAAGAAGGTTCAAGTTCCAGTGAGGTTCCAATAGCAAACAAACAAGTTCAGTTTCAAAACACTCACACTGCAGCGGTTGGGAACTTTTAGACGATCTTTTTCTGTAGAAAAGCAGATATAAAAACTTACCATACCTTCATACCTCCTTTTTCTAGCGAATAAACCAATTTATGCATTTTCTTGTGATCAATGTGTTTATTAGAAATCAGCAAAGATACATGCTAGTCTACAAAATTGTTAAAACCTTAAATTAATAAACTAATTATAATACTATTGACCAATTTATAACATTAAACTAATGACTAATTTATAATCTTAAACTATGATGACACTACTAAATCATTTATACTCAAAGTACATTCTGTTAAAGAAACTTGATTTAAAACGTTCTGAATTAATTCTGTTGTTAGTTCTGTGATATGTTTTCTTTATGTGTTAATTGAAATGAATTCAGTTGTTGCATAATGTTCGAGCTGTAAAGTTGTCCTTTGTGAAGATTAAAACTGATCAGGATGAACTTGTTTTGCTGGTTTGTTTGTACAAATAATGGACCTATACACTAGTGGAGCAATGGTCATGTCTCTAGAGACATGTCAGTCTTGAAAAAAGCTGACTTCCTGATCAGAAGAGGCATCAGTTAACTAAACTGGTTCAACTAAGCAACTGAGAAGGGTAATACAACTCACCAAAGAGAATAACACCAACAGACCACAAGTCCACACTAGCATCATATTTCATGGAACAGATCATCTCTGGTGCCTGAAAAATGAGGTACACAATACCATCCTAATCTATTATCCAGCTAATTCTCAAAGGCTTCATTTTATGATAAAACGAAAAATATCACAATTCTAGAGGCTACAGGATTTGGTGAATATTGTGGCTATGTAAATTTCCTGTTTTGATGAATGAATGAATGAATGAATGAATGAATGAATGAATGAATGAATGAATGAATGAATGAATGAATGAATGAATGAATGAATGAATGAATGAATGAATGAATGAATGAATGAATGAATGAATGAATGAATGAATGAATGAATGAATGAATGAATGAATGAATGAACGAACGAATGAATAAATTAAAGAACGTCATAATTTTGCAGTTATAAACGCATCTTCTAGGCAGTTGCAAAAATAAAAGTCTTGAGTTGCGTTCACAACTGCAATGTTCCTTCATTAATTAAATCCCTCCCCTGTAGTTCACATATGATGGGCTGTGAGCATAACTGCCTTATGTCAAATTTTAGGCCATTTTATTATTCTGCTCCAAAGTTTTTGAATGACCTTAAATCATAAAATGCATTGTTCCTTGGACCTACACGTACCTCTACCACCTTACTTATGTGAATACTGATGGCTGATACACAAAACACATAAACAAGAACAAAAAGTTGAAATCACAAAGTTTCCCCATGCCACAGTACGTACCATGTACAGAGGGGATCCTCTCATGGTTTTTGCCTCTTCTTCATTGTGCAAGTACTGTGCAAAGCCGAAATCTGTATCAAAACATAACACATCAAGCTACACATTCAACATGGTACAGATTCTAACTCACAGATTTGACTATTTTGTGTTCCTTTCATCTGACACAGACCAGGGATTACTTGGTTGCAAGTCAAACTGGAATGGATATTTCATGAGCTGGTGTGGTTAGCAAGGAGGACAACAGAGGGTGGTAAAGGGTTTTTTCGTGATCCGTGAAAGGCCCTTTTTGCCTGAAGTGAGAGAAATGGCTATTTTTTTTCTTGAGAAACGTGACTTGGTTACATAGCCATTAAGTGTGAATCAGGATTTTTTTCCATGAGAATTGTGAAATGACCTTTTTTCCTCCTGAAATGTCACTGTAAATTATCCTACGTGTGGTAAATTGCGTGACCAGTGCATGACTGTGACTGATTGTCATTCTGGACCCCAGGTTGCTCTACTTATTCTACCTTTTATCACCTTGGTGATCATAAGGGTGTCTGCACAGTCGCCAGGCTTTACACAGCTTCATTTAGTTAATATAAAATAGATGCTAACAAGAAAGCCTTGGTACACAAAGAAAAGACTAGATTCCAGTTGTCGTGCACAACAAACAAAAACCTGGAAACATATTTTATATTTTAAGAAAGAGGTTTGGATTTTAGTGGAATACTGACAGTGATCAAATACGTCACATATATGCTACACCTTTATGCCTTGCACAAAAAGAGATTGCGTCCCAGATGCCAATCCGCAAAATATTTCTACAGCTTATGTTATATGTAAAAGAGTTCTACTGGCATACTTGTAAAATTCACTGATGAAGTCCGCTATAGTTGGGCAAAACGCGAATTTAGCAAAAAGTAAGGGAAATTTTTTTAATCGTAAAATGGCTATTTTATTTTCCGTGAAATGTGAAATGGCCACTTTATTTTTCATGAAACGTGATCTAGACCCCCCTTTACCACCCTCACAACAGTTTGATTTAATTGTGGTCTCTGTCCTTTGATGTGCCCTCCACTATACCCCTTGATCTCCACACACAAGTTTACTCTATGTAAAAGAGTTCTACTGGCATACTTGTAAAATTCACTGATGAAGTCCGCTATAGTTGGGCAAAACGCGAATTTAGCAAAAAGTAAGGGAAATTTTTTTAATCGTAAAATGGCTATTTTATTTTCCGTGAAATGTGAAATGGCCACTTTATTTTTCATGAAACGTGATCTAGATCCCCCTTTACCACCCTCACAACAGTTTGATTTAATTGTGGTCTCTGTCCTTTGATGTGCCCTCCACTATACCCCTTGATCTCCACACACAAGTTTACTCAATGTATTAACATGCCAGTGGGCTGTGGGGGAAACCAGATAAAAAGCTGAAAATGGACGACATGTAAAACTATTACATGTAATATAATTTAAGATTGTAAGCCCTAGCCACCAGCTGGGTGGCAATGTTTACCTGTGGGTGGAACAATGGTTATGGTTGTACAGTAGACTCCAACTATATCTCCAACACACATTTAAAGGGAGACCAAAAAATATTATTGCTTGAAATAACGAGAGTTGAAGATACTTAATAGGGAACAAAATTTGTTCCCTATTAAGTATGAGCAACATCAACCAAGGAAAATGAGTTTCACTTTCTTATAATGAGATTTAATTAAGATATCCTGAGTCTACTGTACTTTGTTTTAAATTCTTAGCCTGACATTCTCCTTGCTTATCATTTACCCAGTTATTTAGATGGACATCAGCATCAGGCATCTACCTCACTCTCATGAGTGAGAGTGAGAAAATATTATTGCTTGAAATAACGAGAAATAACGAGAGTTGAAGATACTTAATAGGGAACAAAATTTGTTCCCTATTAAGTATGAGCAACATCAACCAAGGAAAATGAGTTTCACTTTCTTATAATGAGATTTAATTAAGATATCCTGAGTCTACTGTACTTTGTTTTAAATTCTTAGCCTGACATTCTCCTTGCTTATCATTTACCCAGTTATTTAGATGGACATCAGCATCAGGCATCTACCTCACTCTCATGACCAAATAAAATCAAAAAAAAATAAACAAATCAATAGATATTGTTCACCTGCCAGCTTTAGTACAGGATTTTGTCTTGCTGACAGCAACAAATTCTGTGGCTTAAGATCCATGTGAGCAATCTTATTTTCATGTAAAAAATGAAGAGCAAGAGCTGAAAATATCAATTGATCAATCCATCAATTAATCAGTCCATCAAACAATCAGAAAATAAAGCCATAAATGAGCAAAAATTATTTTAAAATTGTAACAGTATTTCCCCAGAGGACTAACAGTCATGAAACACAGTGTGATGCTGATAAAAAGAAAAATAAGGAATTACGATGTAATTAGAGTGACTGTGCAAAAGTTTAGTTTCTGAATGTCATATCAAGCAGCCAGCCGTGAAAATATGAAGTACCAGTAGATACATGTAGGGTCTTGAGGAGTTTGCATGGAAGATGGCTTGGTAAAATGTTTCAGCAAAGACATTTAACTCCCAATTGCCTCTCGATCTAAGCATAATAAATCATTGAATCTGGATAACCTAGCAAAATGTCAGGAAGGAAAATGAAATGATTACTCCAGTCACTTTCAGTATGCCATTAAGAGACATGATCTACAGTTACATTTTCAAAAAGCTGTTTCCATACCAGTACTTTATAATGGGTTTTGAGAAGACATCTTGAATGAATTCATACTCTGATAGCCAGTTCTAAACTACATTGAATTAAATACTACTTCCTACATACATAATAGCACACCTAATTGTCGTAAAAATCTTCTTGCAATTTCTTCAGGCAGAACTCTTCTGCTGTGAATAAATCTTGATAGATCTCCTCCACTACAGTACTCCATGATTAAGAAAATATATTGATCACTCCACTAGATGGAAAAGAAACAAACAGCAGATTAAGTCTTGTGCTGCTGGTCAGAATTTGTAGTAGGTGCAATAGAGTTTGTAAGACAACAAGCGATGATTTAACAACGTCCACACTTACTTCAAAGTCTTTCAACTTGACAATATGTTCATGATCTAATTTCTTGAGAAGTTCTATTTCAGTAAGCAAATTCTCTGTTGCTGTCTTGCTTAGGGAACTTTTTTGAATGCATTTTATTGCAACCACATCTCTGGTGTTACCCTGTAATCAGTAAGAAAAACTGAGAAAGTCAACATCCCCAAAGGTAATTAGCACACATTTGTCAAATTAGTGCCCGTCCCCACAGTAGGGTATTAAAATTTATTGCCAAGTAGAAAATTTCCCAAGAGTGCTATGAAAGTGTTGACAACAGTCCCTTTAAAAAGTATTTTTTGAAAAAAAAAAAAAAAAAAAACAACAACAACAACAACAACAAAAAAACAGAGAAATGGAAATTAACTATGTGTACTTCCAGAAAATATCCATACCCACCTTATGGATGGTTATTGGACATTCCAAAAAACCAAAACTGTTGAAGGAAAGTATGAAGCTAAACTGGAATTTTCGGAGGGGTGGGGGAAACTAGTATGTCATGCTTTTAAATGAAATTCATAGCATTAATGCTTCCTACTCTTGAACTTTTTATAGGATTAACTGGTATTTAAACCCTTAAGAGACTGGAGAACAAAAAGGCATCATAAGAGCAGAAGCTCTCAATACAGACAAGAAGGAAAATATTGAGATTGAAGAAAAATATTCTTCTTCATTGCAGCAAATCAAAAACATATTACATAAGCTTATATATCTAGGAGAGATTTGCTGTCTTGTCTGTGTGATTAGGAGATCATGTGGTCTGTATCTGCATATCTGGGAGACTCCTGATAATATGGGAGAGCTGGCATGTCAGTGATTGTGAATGAATATGTCCCCCATGGGACCACAAGTAAGAAATAGATTAAAAACCGGTATGCCGGGTCTTTGGCAAGGACACTCATATGAAACCTTGACAAATTTGCTCATCTACATGAGCAAATAAACTTTGTCAGAGAAAATTTGTTACAGAAAATTTGCTTGTGTGCATGGGGTAAGGAATTGACTAAAAATTCTCTGACATTCAAAATGAATACATTCAAATACGAGTCATGGTTTGTTCCAGGGAAATCCCCGGGTATTTGAGTCATTCTGACGTTGTTAGAGTGACTCAAATGCCCGAGGATTTCCCTGGGACAAAAAACATGACTCATCTTTTCAATGACGTCCTACAATTTCCAAACCTTTACCTTCCTAAACGCCTTGTAAACTGTTGCATAGGTTCCCTCGCCTAGCTTTTCGGTCATTACATAGTGCTCTAACCTTGGAGGCGGAACAACCCGTACTGAACAAGCAGGCGCCGCCATCTTGCTTGTTTACAGCCGAGCCCGCACGCAATGTCGCTGACAAGGAAATTGAAAGATAACAATGCACTAAAAATAGAAATGAAGTAACGGTACGTACGTGTAAAATAAAGGATATAAAAACATGCTTTTGTGCAGTTGTTGCATGACCACGAGAAGAACAGGGGAAAGTTCTCGGAGAGATATTTGAACCAGAGCCGAAAAAGCCAAATGGTGCACGTGAAAGATTCAATCGAAGTAACATGGCGTAAAATTATACAGAACACTCCTGAGAGGAAAGACAAACCATGGGTTGTGTTTCGCCACGGAACTTGTGTGATTCTCATGGAAGGTGCGGCTAGCAAAGAAGATGCAACAGCAAAAGCTACTGCGATTGTTTCCGAGTATGGCCCTGTTTATGCCGGGACTCCCGCCGGAGATTTTAACATCATAGAAAATTCAGCAGTGGAAGGTATTATCGTCACGGGCTGGCACGATGATGTTTTGAATTTCGTTGGCAAGGACGAAGGTGGAGACAACATGTTCGTAAAGGCTTTGAGTGGAAGAAGCAAGAGAGATCAAGATGGAAGAAATCCTGAAGCCTTACACGTGGAATATCAAGGTTGACACATATCGAACGCAAGCACTAACATTGGTAACGTTACCTGACATTTTGGGCGCCTGACATATAGGGGCGAGTTCACGCATACCTTCATTTACGCAATAGTGCGCGATGCAGTAAGCTTTAATACTTTTTCCTGCACCGCACATGCTGCTAATGATCTTTCTCGGTCAACTATCGTAAACATTTAGTCGCTATACGACCTGTATATATTAAAAGTGTTAGAGAGAAAATAATAATTCGTTTGTTTACTGAGAAGTGATAATGCGCCGATCAATTCGAAAGTTCAACATGCCCCCCCGGGCAACCCCCCGGGCAACCCCCCGGGCATTTGAACTTTTGAAGATTGGCTTGTTCAAATTCCCTCCCATCAGGGCAAAAAAGCCGTTCAAATGCCCCACCAATTAGTACTGAACTTCCTCTCCTCAAAGATAAATTTCGTCTTTAATCAAACACTTAACACGCTTTTCAGGGAGAGATATGCCGTAAAGACACCTTCAAACTTCTTTAAAAGACCCTTTTGAAAGAGTTATTCAGTAACAAAGGCGAAATCCTATCTTGTAAATCCGTCAAACCCTGCAAAAACCGAAAAAAACTCACGGGCGTATTACCTTATAACAAGAGATAAATCCGGTTCAAATTCCCCACCCTTCCAATGCAACGTTCAAATTCCCCCCTCCCCGGGCACGATGCACAGTCAAATGCCCGGGGTATGCCCGGGGGGGGGGGATGTTGAAGTTTCAAATTGATCGGCGCATAACTTGGAAGTGACTCGTAATCTTTATTTTCTTCATCCTACAAACGTTATCTCACAGTAATTAAGCATCTTTATATCACGTTTATGGAGGGTTGACTTACATTTAATGGCGTGTTATAACATATACAAGCTTTCCTGCACAAGCCTTACATATAGGGGCGAGTTCACACAAACCTCTTGTTATGCGACAGCGCGATATGTCACGCATGCTTACCTTACAGTTATAAAGGACAAGTTCACGCATAGTACTGCTTACGCAATAGAGCGTGATCGAGGTTACCTTACATATAGAGGCGTCTTACAAATAGGGGCGAGTTCACGCATACCCCCAGGTATGCAATAGCGCGAGATGCCACGCGAGGTTACCTTTCACATAGGGGCGTCTTACATATAGGGGTGAGTTCTCACATACCTCCAGTTACCGTGTGGCACTGAATTTTGTGCGGATTCTAATTTTTGCGGGTCTTATCGCGATCCGCAAAAATAAGTTCCCACAAAATAAAAGTACCGTAAATTTTTTTCCGAAAAAAATTTCTCCACAGCAGAAATTATGTACAAAAATACTGGTTTGAAGGAGAAAAATGCTATAGATAACTCTGTGGATAATACATCAAGTGGTACCCTAGTTATTGTCCATCCATTGCAGAATAGAGTGACATTGATTAATCTGTCTTACATTCCCATTTTGTTTTGTCTGTACTCAAATAAAATACGAAATGTTATCATTTGAACACGACTTTCAGAAAATCCCAAAAATTAATTCCCAGCAAAAAACAGGCTCTTTCAATCGCAAAGATTAGTTCCCGCGAAACACAAAAAATTGCCAATCCACAAAATTAAACTCGTTAAAATTTAGTGCCACACGGTATGCTACACTGCGAGATGTCACGCAAGGTTATCTTACATATAGGGGCGTCTATCAAAGCTATTTACATTCAAATAGGAGGGTCTTACATATAAGGGCATCTTACAAATAGGGGTGTCTTACACATGGGGGCGTCTTGCATATAGGGGCGTCTTACATATAGGGGCGTCTTAGAAATAGGGGCGTCTTACGTATAGGGATGTCTTACATATAGGGGCGTCTTGCATATAGGGGCGAGTTCACGCATAGGGGCGGTTTACATATAGGGGCGTCTTACATATCAGGGTGTTTTACATATAGGTGCATCTTGCGTATATGTGACTAGGTCACTTTAAGTTCATTTTTATTCCAAAGTACTTTCAAGTTATTTTTATTCTTCTGACAATTATTACTTGGTTGTTTACCCAAATTTCTCTATTTCCTTACACACCTTATTTTTAACTATGTGTGTTTGTACTATTCCCACATATTCCTTTTACCTAATTCCTGTTGTGTAGGAGTGTTTAGGAGTGGTAAACATCTGTTTCCTTCACACAAATCCTGTACAGTAACATTACAGTTTTATACACCTGTTTCCTGTAGGTAAATCCTGTGTTTGTAGGCAGTAAAATCACTCCTTAGCCTTATTTGGTTTGTAGTTATTTTTGAATTTCCTTTAAGTCTATTATAAATTGGCAACCACTTGCTCAGTAAGTTCAGTTGATTCAGTTGGTTTGCCTAAGAGTGCCAGTCTCAAGCCAAGTCTTCCCCAGATAAGTAGTTATCAATAACATTTGTGTTACTCGTTCCCGTTTTTCTTGATATTTTTGATTCAATAAACTCGTAAATCTTAGCTCAAATTTGTTGTTCTTGCGTCGACCGTTTTGGCCGTCTTACATATAGGGGCGTTTTACATATAGGGGCGTTTTACAAATAAGGGCGTCACATTTTGGGGCGTCTTACATAGAGGGGCGTCTTACATATGGGGGCGTTTTAGATATAGGGACGTTTTAGATATAGTGCCATTTTACATATAGGGGCGTCTTACATATAGAGATGTCTTACATATAGGGGCGTTTTACAAATCAGCGCGTGTTGGATCTTATCTATAGGGGCGTTTTACATATAGGGGCTTCTTACATATAGGGGTGTCTTACATATAGGTGCATCTTGCACATAGGGGCCTTTTACATATAGGGGCGTCTTACATACAGGGGCATCTTACATATAGGAGCTCTTACTTATAGGTGCGTCTTGCATATAGGGGTGTCTTACATATAGGGGGGTCTTACATATAGGGGCGTCTTAGATATAGGGGTGTCTTACATATAGGTGCGTCTTGCATATAGGGGCCTTTTACATATAGGGGCGTCTCATATACAGGGGCGTCTTGCATATAGGAGCTCTTATTTATAGGTGCGTCTTGCATATAGGGGGCCTTTTACATATAGGGGCGTCTTACATACGGGGGCGTCTTACGTATAGGAGCTCTTACTTATAGGGGCGTCTTACATATAGGGGTGTCTTACATATAGGTGCGTCTTGCATATAGGGGCCTTTTACATATAGGGGCGTCTCATATACAGGGGCGTCTTGCATATAGGAGCTCTTATTTATAGGTGCGTCTTGCATATAGGGGTGTCTTACATATAGGGGCGTCTTACATACAGGGGCGTCTTACATATAGGAGCTCTTACTTATAGGTGCATCTTGCATAGAGGGGTGTCTTACATATAGGTGCGTCTTGCATATAGGGGGCCTTTTACATATAGGGGCGTCTTACATACGGGGGCGTCTTACGTATAGGAGCTCTTACTTATAGGTGCGTCTTGCATATAGGGGTGTCTAACATATAGGGTTCAAGTTAACAAGTGGCTAAAGTTCCCAGTTAAGCGATATCGCGCAAGGTTACCTTACATATAAGGGCGCTTGTAAAACGGGAAACTGAATTTTAATCACTATTTCAGTTTTATCTAGAAACCTTTGTCTGTTCTAGTTTTTTCTGTAATCTCAACCGAAATTGGAATTGCGAAGGAGTTGCCACAGTTTAAGAAGAATACAACAGCCAACTGCTATCAAAGTTAACATTTGTACTGTATAGCAGAAACAACGGTGAGACCTTTAAGTACGATTATCCGAAGCTTGTACGGAAAGAGACATCAAAAGCAATAAAAGTGACGCTTTTGTGATTTTAAAGTCGTTAAAACAACTGTTCCCGGAGATTATGTCTTTCATAATTTTCGCCCCTTGAGTTCAATGGGCAAGTGCATTGCGTGAACACATGCCGACCACCGTGAAATTGCTCAACTTTTCCAATTTGTGCCCTTTTCCTTCTTGCTTTGTTCTTGGTGGGAAGTAGCAAGGAGCGACAGGCCTGCACGACTTCTAACAATGGAAACACTTATGTGATGTAGCTTCTTAATATTTTTGCACTGACAAGTATGTGATTTTTTAAGAAAGGATATGAGAAGTGGCTCTTAAAAGATTTGTCGTTACAATGACTGTCTTGGTTTTATAAAATGCCATTTTTTTCATTAAAACGTGTATGAGGTTTGGCACTGTTTGTTGTCATTGTGCTCAGTCAAATATGTAACAATTAGCCCCTTCGAAACTGTGAGTTTCGTGTCTATGGTGCTTGATATGTTTCCTCCTTTTGTAAGCAAGTCTTTCGACTGCCGATTTGTCAGGGGCGTAGGCAGGATTTTTCCAGAGGTACGCACAATTTTCGAAATCCTCCCCCCCCCCCGCCAAATCAATTCCTAATTTTTTTTCACCAGCCTTATCATCATTATGGTGAAGTTATGTTTTAAGCGTAGATGTTCTTACTTGATATGAAATGACAACTAAGTGGTAAAATTCTTTGTAAGTTGCTTTTTGCGATCATTGAAGCGCTCCAATCGCTTACCGTTAATAAAGCGCACATGTTGGCGGTATCTCAGAGTTTTATTCACAAATGAGTGACTTTTTCACCTCTGTGTGCCACATAGTTTTTGACCGGCATTGTCTGGTAAGGATTTTGTGTGCCAGTGAGTGCGGTTTGTTGAGTATGTCGAGTTGTGTGGTTCTCACTGTCTTGGAGAAAATGAGCATTATTGAGTTTGCCTATTTGGTAAGGAGTTGCGTCGAGTTGCGTCGAGTTGCGTCGAGGTATGAAGTTTTAGTCTGCCTCAGCGTCTGACATTTAGTCGACTTTGTCGACTTGGCCGCGTTGCGGGTTCGTACTGTCTTAAAATAAGTGAGGATTGTTAAGTTTGTCTGTTTGGTAAGGGTCGTTTTGTTTGTCGAGTTGTGTTGAGATGAGGAGATTTCTTCTGCCAGTGAGTGGGGGGTTGTAATGTACAGTTTGTCGAGTTGGTCGCGTACTCTCTTAAAGTAAGTGAAAGATGTTGAGTTTATCTATTTGGAAAGGGTGGTTGAATTTGTCTAGTTCTCACTCTGCCAGTGAGTGAGGTTGGTTGAGTATGTCTAGTAATGTACAACTTTAACATAGACGGAATACTAGAAATGCTGAACTTGTCGACAACGCAACACAGCAGAAGGCAACGCAACACAACGGATCACAACGCAACACAACGCAGTGCAACTCAACAGATACAACACAACAGCGACACAACGGATCGCAACACAACGCAACGCAACAAAACAGACACAACACAACGGATCGCAATACAATGCAACGCAACACAACATAATGGATTACAACACAACGCAACGCAACAAAACAGACACAACACAACAGAACTAACCTCAACACAACAATACAGGAAATAAAAACCACTCACATATGTTAAACAAACCAGTCGAGGCAACGTCGAGCTCGACCAAAACTCCTCAGACAAAAACGGTCAGAAAACGCTGCAGGTATAAAACGAGGCATTCTGTTTGGCAAAGGTTTTCCGTTGTGTATTTATACCCACTGTGTGGATCGAAAATCCAGGATTTCTGCTGGTTAATCAAAGGTAGCCAACTGTCAAACGTGTTTTTCGATCATTATTCATTTGAAGCTTACGTGTGTTTGTATATGTTGCGTTTTTGACATTTTAGCACTCTTTGTTAGGTTGAATTGAGGAGTTGACCGTTATCTGATTTGATGCTTACGTTATTTTTGCATAGCTGCAGTGTAGTTGTTTTCAATGTGGCGCAAATTGCTCTTCTATTCCTCTGTGATTTTTACTGAGTGCTGATATGCGATTTTCTAACACGTGTGCTTATGTTTGGGCAGTAGTGTTGCTATTTGTTAGCCACGCGTTCTATATCTCGGTTCTTCTTTCATATTTGAAGTGGGATTGGTTTGGAGGTATTTTAGATGGTGATTAAAGCCCCCGGGGGGGGGGGACTCCCATATGAAAGTGACGGGGATGCTTGTCGGAAAATTAGAATTAAACACCCTAACACCCTATAGAGATGTTAATTGCGCTAAAGATGTTGCAATCGAATGCTGTCTTCTATGAGTAAATTTTAACAACGGCGATTTCTGTGCTGCTCTAGACCACTAACACAGTATAATATAGATATTTCTTCACACACAACCCTAAGTGATACCTGTGTGGGTAAAAATATTGGCTTTCCGTCCTCAACACCCTAAGTGAGACCAAAATCTGCAATTTACAACCCTAAGCGAGACGACGAGCATCCCCGTCACTTTCATATGGGAGTCCCCCCCCGGGATTAAAGCGAGCCGTTACATTTTGAGTGTCGTATAATCAAGGTCATATCGGTATGAAGGACTCCTATGGCTTTTGACCTTTGATTGTGTCTGTGTTAATAAGCGACTCAATGTGGTTTCGAATCTTTACTCTTCTTGTCAGTTGTTATTTTCAAGATGTGTTTATAGGCAAAGGTAGAGCGTAAAAACTCAATTACGCTCCACCAAATATTCAAATATTCGCTTTCCAGTTAAAAAGGCGGGTACTATCGCACAACATGAGGAATGTGTGAACTCACCCCTACATGAAAGGGGAAAAGAGGATAGATGGGGAAACTAGCTGGCGTTATCTCTACCGTTTTTAGTTGTTTTCGACCTATTTACAGTTCCTTTTTTCCAACTTTAAAACCACAAATCAATTTGAACTGGTTCTGGCGTGACATGTCGCGCCATCGCATAACTGGAGGTATAAGTGTTAACTCGCCCCTATATGTAAGGCGCCCCTATATGCAAGGTAACCTCGTGTGACATCGCGCGCTATTGCGTAAATGTATGCGTGAACTCGCCCCTATATGTCAGGCGCCCCTATATGTAAGGTGCATGATGAAGAAATGAGTGGCAGAATATTCCTATTTGATTCAATATTTTATCAAAAAGATGGGTCAATGTACCCTTGCATTTTGCAAGTTCGTTGTGTATGCAATTGCAGACGAATATATTAATAAAGCATGTATATTACTTTTATGTTATTTTGTCTCTGCACACGAAATGTCTCTGCTGGTTGCTATGGCCCGATACTATCGGCACCCTACCCCCGACGAGACGTATCTGTACCATCATGCTCTTTGGGTTGTGTGCACAACATGGCGGTGTAAATTGGCGTGGAGGGTTTTTTTGACCGCGAAACTATGCCTTTTTCTTGTGAAAGGAGAATGTGCATACTTTTGTGTTCTAGTCAGAAAATCTCCTCATTCCCTCTTGCTAGATAAAGTAATAGCTAGTGACAGTTTTTGTCATTAGTAGACAACTGAATTCGATAAAACATGGACAAAACCAATTTCAAAAGTCTCTTGCAACATCACTGCCAAAGAGCTAGGCAGAAGCTGCCGAAGTACAGCTGCACAGAGAGAAGGAAGGGCATTAGCCCGGTTTATGTAGCTAATTTGAGTGTTCTGGGGCGAAATTTCACTAGTGAAGCCGAGTTCAGTACCAAGAAAAAGGCCGAACAAAGTGCGGCAAAGGTAGCTTTACTTGAGTTAGGAATTCTTGACGCCGAAAATAAGTTGAATTTGTCAGGTAGTCCTGCTCCCATGCATGCTAGTTATGGAGCATATTCTGGTCGAGAGGTAGGCCAGTCATGTGGAGAAGAAAGCCCTGTGATAAAAGTAGCGGCCGAAGAATCACCACTAAAAGGCGCGTCCCCTGCATCAGCTTCTTCAGCAAAAGATTCAAATCAAGATGCACAGATTTCTTCTCCAGAAGTTCAGAGAGCCCTGTCACCTCCTAATGATCAGAGTTCAGTTCCAGCACCTGTATCATTTAAGAGTGTTCTTTCAGAAAGAGCACAAAAAATGGGACTGGCTCTCCCCCAGTATGAGACAACAAGAGAGGGCTCAGGGTTTGTATGCATAGTCGCCTTTAATGGACAGAGTTTTAAAAGTGAAGGGTCTTCACGTACCAAAAAATTAGCTCAGCAAAACGCAGCCTCTGTAGCTGTTAATGCATTAAACTTGGAGCAAGAAACCTGTGAAGAATCTGTTAAAGTGTCTTACAAGAATCTTCTCCAGGAAAACTGCCATCAGAGAGGATACAAGCTACCAGTTTACTCAACAACTTCGGAAGGTAAGACTGTCAGGGATGCAAGGTCAAATTATGTAGAAATGTACACTTTGTAGCTAAGCACCGGTTACTGCTGAATTTCATCAGCTGAAAGAGATCTTATCAACTAAAATTTCACTTCCCTAATAGCTGTCTAAGCAGGCGTTAGAATGAATGTGTAATGTTCGTACTGGCTTTCTTCCTTAGCTATTCTTTTGACTGTGTTTTGTTTGTTAGTCATTTTGGAGGGTTTTTATGGACTCCCTCTTTCTGAAGAGTTTACTGTGGATTCCCTCTTTTCATAGATATTGCATAATTTTAAGCGAAAGGTCTGGAGCAAGCATGAAATTAGACAAGTGAGACTGAAGAGAGATGCTAAAAAATACGACTTTTCAATAGCCATACACCAAATTTCTTCTGAAACTATTTCCCGTTCCTCCACCAATCAGAAATTTCCATTGGCCGAATTATGACATCATCTATCGTCAAATTTTCAATTCACCTCATTAGAAGTGTTTCATACTGTGTGAATTTTGCGGGTAAACACAGACGCTTAATTTGGACATTGCAGTTCGATTGCTTCTCGAAGGAAGAGATGTTTTTGCCTTTTTGTTTGGCAATGGATAGTGATACATGAACATCAAGCAGAATTTCAAATTCGCCAAATGCACCTTCGTCAGTTGAATGGCCATCTGTTATTCTGGTCAGCCCTATAAAGAGCGTAATTGAGGAGCAGATAGCATTTTATAAAATGTCTTGGAAGGCCTGCACAACTGACCAGCAGATTATCATAACTTGGTCTTTTGACCAATTTTGCTTCTTGTATGTTTTTAGTGGGTTTAGTTGGGACGTGTTTTAGATGATGACTGAATTGAGCTGTTAATGTTGCATTTTTAAGACTTTGATCTCAAGGCCATATCTAATCTTTTTCTGATATTTGTATGATGGACTCCTGTGGCTTATGCCGATTTTTTATTCTCAGCTAAATTGACCTCTGATCTTCTGAAAGCTGTTGGTTTTCATCCAATGAACTTTCCTTCCAGCAGAAACCTTTCTACATCTTGCAAGCTGTATGAGATTTCCCCAAAGCAAAAGGATAAAGAGTAAAGTCACCAATAGCTGCGGCTATCGACTCTTTCCTATGTTTACCCATGAAAACTAAAAATCCTAGATTATCAAAGTTAGGGTGTGTAGAGGATCAAATTACTTTAGGCGGAGTTGTGAATTCATTTTTGACACATTTGGCACAGAGGTGATGAAATAATTTCTGACATATTTGGACCCCTGTTAAGAATGAATTCATTGTACAATGTATGGAAAGCAGACAGTGGTTTTTTCTTGCTCCACATGCCCTACAGGCGTGTGAGGCTCGTGTGCACTATGCACCTTGCATGGTAGCGCTTTTCTTCTCTTGTGTGCTTCTCTTGAGAGTCTTATGAGAAAAAAACGACTGTATTGCAGTCTAGTGGTACAGTGAGTTATCTGTGAACAATTCATGTTCAAGAAATTTTTGGCTCAGTCTGCCAAATAAATCAAGCTTACCGTTATCTTTTCAAATCCTCTTCCCAGCTGGCAGAAAAAACAAAAAATTGGAGAAAATGGAGCTTACATAACATCTCGCTCTCTATGAAATGAATACTCTTACATGTGATTGCCTGAAGTAGCTGCCAGTTCTAATATTATTGCAATCTCTCCCACCTTGTAATTTCTCCCTTAAGGTGGCTCGATCGAGTTTTTGAGTGACGATACCTCTCAACTTTAAGCAACTAGTGTACCACAGTGAACAACCCAATAGAAAATCGATTGTTACTGCTGACCTAGAAAAAGATGAAAGTTTTGCATGAGGTACGTTTCATCGAAATTGGAGTTACCATAGCAACGTAATGACGTCATCCCCCATTTTACATGAGAGCTAATTACTTGTCACCAAGAGATAATTCTGGGAAGCGCTTGACTGGATCTTCGACCTGACATATTTGTCTTCACATCTACAAAATTTGAAGAATTTCTATGAGAGAGTTTTCGAGAAATGTTTGGGTGAAGTTTTAAGGTGTTAAAAAACAACAAAAACAAAATAATTTTGAACTGCTATTGAAAAGTATGTCCACAGCGACTTGATGAAACAACATTTTGGTTTTAAATGAATGTTATGTCATCTAATTACTTTGTGTGAAAATTTCGGGGAAATCGTTCCATTTGATTTTTAGAAACGTTGGCTTGAATATGAACTGGTTAAGTGTGTTACGCGGCTTTTTTATCAAAAATCGACCCTACACTTATTAAAATGATTATGAATTAAAAAGCGGTAGATGAATTTTTTTTAAATTTTGCTTTCAAGGAGAATAATCAATAATCAATACAATCCCCGAGTCTCAAACTCATTGAAACGTTGTAAGGGTATCAATTTTAAGCCTAAACTCAGGAAATTATTGGACTGTATTTTACGCCAGTGGCTTGTTGCTCTTATTATGCATCTCCATTGTTTCGAATAGGCGTGCAATTGTAAACTTCAGTACATCATGAATTCATATAACGCTTGATTGCTTTCCGAAGAACATCTTCGGAAAGCAATCAAGCGTTATATGAATTCATGATGTAGTGAAATTTACAATTGCACGCCGATTTAAAACAATGGAGATGCATAATGAGAGCAACAAGCCACTGGCGTGAAAATCAGTCCAATATTTTCCTGAGTTTTGGCTCAAAATTGACAGCTTTATAACGTTTCAATGAATTTGAAACGCTGGGATTGTATTGAATATTGATTATTCTCCTTGAGGACAAAGATATAAAAAAATTCATCTACCGCTTTTTAATTCATAACCATTTTAATAAGTGTAGTGTCAATTTTTGATAAAAAAGCCCAGTAACACACTAAACAAGTTCATATTCAAACCAACGTTTCTAAAAATCAAACGGCACAATTTCCCTGAAATTTTCACACAAAGTAATTAGATGATATAACATTCATTTAAAACCAAAATGTTATTTCATCAAGCCTTTGTGGGCGTACTTTTCAATAACAGATCAAAATTATTTTGTTTTTGTTGTTTTTTAACACCCTAAAACTTCACCCGAAAATTTCTCGAAAACGCTCTCATAGAAATTCTTCAAATTTTGCAGACGTGAATACAAATATGTCAGGTCGAAGATCCAGTCGAGCGCTTTCCTTGGTGACAAGTAATCGGCTCTCATGTAGAATGGGGGATGACGTCATTACGTTGCTATGGTAACTCCGATTTCGATGAAACTTACCTCATGTAAAACTTTCATCTTTCTCTAGGTCAGCACTAACGATTGATTTTCTATTGGGTTGTTCACTGTGGTACGCTAGTTGCTCAAAGTTGAGAGGTATCGTCGCTCAAAAACCCGATCGAGCCACCTTAATCAGCGTAATTAAAGAGAGATTTCTTTCAAACCTACTCAAACCAGCTGCCTACTTCAAATTTTATTGAAACCCCTGCTTAACATTCTAAGACATCTGACCGGTAAATGCCACAAGACATGACGTCTTTGTCTTTTGTCACTATACCTTTCTTTTTCAAGGAATTGGATTTATCAGCACTGTTAGTTTTGGTGACAAGGTTGTATCCTCCAAGACAACATACAAATCCAAAAAACAAGCAGAGCATATGGTTGCACGGGAAGCATTGTTGTTCATTGGAGTTTCCAATCCAGAGGAAGTCTATAGCAACAAGGCAACCAAGAAAAACAAGTTAAAAAGA
>CAXIQD010000424.1:0-55641 GCA_964030785.1 Siderastrea siderea | reverse complement strand
AGATTTCTCATCAACCCGACCTGCTTTTATTGTCTAGACGAACTTAATAGGGGAGAAGCTGTAAAGAAACGTAATTCAAAACAATTAATAACGGAAGTCAGTTCTTCTCCTAAATGGGTCGGCGTACATGTTCCTGAACGTATGACGAAAAAACCCAAAATAAGTAATGTTTGAATAGCTGTAACAGGCAACGGTTTCCTTTGCGATTTGAGCTGCTGATTTGGGACTGTTTGTCGACTAATTTGAACTAATAATTATTCGTTCCCTTAACAGTTATTGGAAGGGTAACGATTCAGTTTGTTAAGTCTATTTGACCACAGGGAACCCAGGCAAGCGAAAAGGGAGCGGAAAATACAAGGATATGTGGCTCGGTAAACTTAAACGGCTGTTTGTTGTCACTTTCTGTCGTTCGCTGACAAGGCCAGTTAAAGAAGCCCATCAAATCCTTTTCAGTTTACCAGTGAGTGGTCTGTTCATAAGCGTGGGAGTCCTGTTACCATGAATGAAAATTAATTTGAGTGCTGTGGTCCCCCGGATACTCGGATCACGTGGCACCCCTTCTAAATTTGTTTTATATGCCCTCAAGGACATGTATGCCAAATTTGGTGCTTTTACGCGATTTGTCACGATTTTCGTAAATTTCGACGCTAACGGACTAGACTAATAGAAGTGAATGAACGGGTGCCGTACGAATAGCTACTGCGAAAGAATAAAATAAAAACCCGTAGCTAGAGCTAGACACTTACCTTGTATTTTAGGTGAGTAATGTTCAGTGTCATTGTCTCCAGAGCCTACTTGCTCGGCATCATTAGCCAGGTTATCTGAACTTATGTCTGTTGAGTGATCGCTGAACTCGGGCATTGAATCTGCATAAGGGCAATGATTCCTATGTTATTTATATTAAAAAATTCCGATTTTTGGTTATTCACAAACTGGCCGCATTTTATCATATTAGCACTCACTCCCTGAATTGCCAGTGTATTTGTAAAACATCTTTTTTACAACGGGGACCCGTGACCAAAAGAATGAGTAATTATTTTTTTTTACTTAAATCTCGTTATAGATTCCACAGACTTACCGCTTGAAGAATCTTTTCTTTCAAAGATGGCCACCAAGTCATCAGTCGTCCAACACTGACAAATCTTTCCCTGCTCCTCCATCAACCACTCTTTTCCCTTCAAAATCAGGAGCTGATTGCTGGGCGATATTCTGGTAGTCTGCGAAATTTGGCTTTTCAAGCTCTCAAAGGTGGTTTCTGGCGATACAGAAATTGAGATTTCTGCCGGGTCCTCGCTGTTGTCCCAGTGTAGCAGCAGCTTCATCCCTTTGTGCATCAACTTGTCAATGTCGTTTGACTGGGTTTCGGCAGTTTCACACCTCGCCTTTTTTGTAATGACTTGATCTTCTCTTCCTGTGATCTTTGCTGCTTTCCAGAATCTTCCCTTGGAGGCTTCTTACTTTTTGAGTTTTGGCGGGACAAACCGTTGGTCTTTGGCTTCTTGTTCTCTGACAGCGCCTTTTTGGTCCACTTCTTCAGAACTGTATTCCCTTCCATTTCAGGATCAAAAGGCTCCGAGTCCTCATCAGGTTCGTTAATATGAATGTTGAATGAGGGTTCTCTTGTTGCTTTCTTTGCCTTCTTGGTCGGTGGTTTTCCAGAAGTTGAGCACTCGGCGAGACCATCAAACTCATAATCGTCGAGTTTTGATGGTTTCTTGCGGCTTCTTACCCCCCCTTTGTTGCTAATTTCTGCCTGCTCTCTACTTTTCTTCAGGAGATCAAGGAAATCACTGCATTCCTTCTTCGTACCTTGCTTCAGGCATGTTGCTTCATAATATACTTCCATGAGGCTACCCTTAAGTTCATCAACGACACTCCACAGAACTTGAGTGGTTCCATTTTCTCGTTCAACTTTGTTTGCTGGCACAAGATATGGCCCTCTATATTTCTCCTCTTCGGATGGAAATTCTACTACGAAAAACTGCGTAGCCATCGAACTTTCACTAAGCACGAGACAAAATATATCGAAGAGTGAAGAGTTTGCAACTGACTGTTGACCAAAAAGGATTACAAATCTCCCGCTTTTTTCAGTTGACCTCTCATTGGAAGACAGGTAATAGGATACGTAAAGTGAAGGTATTTATTTCAGTTCCACAAACAAAGCAGTATTATACTGATAAAAACAGCTCAACAGTGATCGTAATTCTTGCAAAACTGAGCATAAAAAAGGCAGTTATTTAAATTCATTTCAAAGTTCAACACGTAAAAGTATACATTTCACCATTTTTCCCGTGACTTTTTTATGATGTTTAACACAACTGACGTTCAGCTGGAACTTGTTAATTAACAAATGTATTTAAAACCGGAAACTTGAAAATTTGGTACATACCTGGAATATTGTTCCTCTGTTGAAGCTTTATTACAATAAGAAAACCAATATTTGGTCTTCCTTAAATTAACCGGTTACCTTCTTTATTGAATTTGTTACTGAATTCCCCTGAACCATGGGTTACGTTAACGGTACTTTCTTTTACCATTTGTCGGATAGCGTGAATTCTTTCAAGAGCGACAACACTTTTAATGTCACTGTTGACGGAACTTATCAAGTGACGACACGGGAATTAATCACATTTCACTCGTGTTTTCATTTACAAAAAGTTGAACAATAAAATCAAAGAAAGCATTGCGATGCATGTGCAATGTAAACAGATATTACATACAAAATGGCAAATCCTGACATGTTTTTTATTTACTGACTATTGCGTGAATAGCTATTGCGCGAGCACCCTTTTGTGAATGTTTAAATGATAAGTGATGACAAACAAGTATACGGTTTCACGAAAGGTTGCCCTTTTTTAGGACAGCTAAAACAGGATAACTTTCAGTATGGACGATCAGGAAAATTTATCGAGTTCTAGTAGCGAGGATGAACTGCAGCCTCTTTCCCCTCACGGCAAAATTAATACATCTAAACAACTCCAGTACTATTATAGAAGGACAAAGGACAAACGGAAAAGGAAATACACACCGTTTATAGATCAAGAAAACCCTAGCAGACAGCTGAAAAGGTATCATGCTACCGTTGCAAGATCCTCTGGCGTTTCAATGGATTCTGCCGCTTCCGAAACAACCAGCGATAATTATGATAACTGTGAGGTTGGGACATCTTATGACAGTTCCCTCCATAACTCAGAAGACGAGGACGCTACCCTCGATGCCACTTCTTCGACGGATGAAAGCGAAGAATCATCTTCATTCAGTGAAGACGACTCTTCTCAATCGTCGACTGAAAGTGAAAACTTCGAAGAGCCCGAAGAGGTGAACTTACAACAGGAAAATGAAACATCGCAATCACAAGAAGAGGAGCCGCTATATCAAGGAAGCAAAATATCGAAAATCCTGTCCTTTGTCTTAATTGTTAGTTTTGTTCTCAAGCACAACTTGAGTAAAGCAGCCTGGGCAGATCTACTTCGAATGCTAACAGCTCTACTCGGAGAACGGTGTCAGAAAACGTTTCAGTCAGTTTATAAAATGAAATTGTTCATGAAGGAATATTTTGGATCCAAGGAACCAACGAAGATAAATTACTGTTCAAATTGTTTAAAGCAAGTTAAAGATCGATGCCCAAATGACAGTTGCAAAGGAGCGGCCCTGTCAAGTTTTTTAGATTTACATTTCGAAGAGAAGATTAAAGATCTTTTTCGGGATTCGGAATTTTTGACCTTACTAAAAAAAGGCAAGGAGCAAGTAAAGTGTGCAGTTAGCAGTTGCGGCATTCATGATATCTTCCATGGAATGGATTACAAAAACTTCTTACACCCAGGAGGTTTTCTTTCACAATTATATAACATTTCTTTCACTGTTAACACTGATGGAGTCAACAAATTTTCCTCTTCCCGTGCTGGTCATTTGTGGCCTGTTTACGTCATGATCAATGAACTTCCAAAAGAGCACCGATTCAAAAGAAAGTTTCTCATTCCTGCGTACATTTATTGTGACAAAAAAGATCCAAATATGCTAACTTTTTTGAATCCCCTTATCGAGAAGCTTAATTCCTTAAATGATCCCGGAATTCATGTACCAGACAGTGCATATGGAAATATAAATGTTCGATGTATGCTTTTTGTGGCGACAGCGGATTTGCCTGCCCGCGCAGACTTGATGAACATGAAACGCTACAATGGCAAATGTGCTTGCCACCTTTGCATATCAGAAGGAAAGGGTTATGGACCCAACAACATCCACAGATACTGGCCTTTTCAACAAAACCTCGAGAAAAGGACTCATGATGATCAGTTGTCATACGCGTCAAATGCCACGCAGAAGAAAGCAGTGATGGGAGTGAAAGGGCACTCAGTTTTCGCAAAACTGTTGTATCCTTTTGATTTGATTCGATCGTTTGCAATTGATTGGATGCATTGTGTTTGTCTCGGAGTTGTTAAGTATATCATGCAGCTACAAATGTCTGATGGAAACAGAGCCAAACCTTTTCATTTAGGAGCGAAGAAGGAATCCATATCACGTCAACTTCAATCGATTAAGCCGCCAGACATTGTTGGAAGATTGCCCAGATCATTAGAAGATCTGAAACACTGGAAAGCCACAGAACTAAAGAATTGGCTATTGCACTATTCGGTGGCAGTTTTGAGAAACAAATTAAATCCGCTGTATGTTTTTCACTGGTCACTGCTTGTAGGTGCGATAGGAATTTTGTGTTCCGACTCAATATCCACCGAAGATCTGAGACATGCAGATAGTATGCTTCAGGATTTTGTTCTTTTAATGGGTATATTATATGGGCCAACGCAATGTACAATGAACATCCACCTTTTGCAACACCTCGCTTATTATGTGTCACGAAGAGGACCGCTGTGGGCTTATAGCTGCTTTGCGTTTGAAAGCATGAACGCCTTTATTAAACCTCTTGTTCATGGAACTCATCACGCAAAGGAGCAAATTGGATGTGCGATTGGACTATGTTTTGGGTTGGCTAACTACACCAAAACTGTGCTTCAAAAAAGTAATATTTCTAGAAACAGCAAGCGTTTGTTGCAAAGTCTGTCTGGCTATGCAAGGAGTAGTAGAATTTTTGCTAGAGTAAACGGGGGCTTCTTATGCGGAAAAGATACAAGAAGTCTAGTAGATGACAACATACGGACTCTGGTGAGACTCTATGTCATGAAAAATAACTTGCCACTAGACTATGAAATTGTTCCTTATCTCAGGTTTGAAAGCAATGACGGTCAGAAATTTTATTCCCTGAGTACAAAAACACGCAAGACGAATTCGACTGTAGTGGAATACACAGATAAAGATGGCGCTATTTATTATGGAAGGGTAAAACTCTTTTTAAAGCTAAACGAAAGAGGAATTTGTATTTGCAATGCATTAGAGGAAAGCTCTGAACAATTATCCTTTAATGCGCGTGACTGTGATAAAAATGTACAATCTTTGATTGTCAGCGAGCAAGATAAAGGTAGTGTACGTGATGTGTTAGAGAAATATCACAACCAACACTTAGTTAAACATCATGTTAATATTAAGCCGCGCGTTGGAAAGACTCTCGTAATATCTGTTGAGCAAATCAGACGCAAATGCGTTTTTATTGACATTTTAACCAATGTTTGGATTATCTCTCGTTTCCCGAATATAATTGAACATAACTAAAACAGTGCTGAAAAGTCATTTTAAAATTTGTGAGATGTGTTTGCCGGATCGGCGTGGTCCTGAAATGTATCAAATGTCTAATAAATGTATCAGGCTCTTTTTGAAATGGCAAATTAAAAGCGAGTTTAAAAGAATTCAGAGGTATGTTATTTATTATAATTTAGTAGTAGGTAACAAGTTTGATCAACTTAAGTTCTGCAGTAAGCCTGCGATCACGAACTCTTTCAATATCTTCGGGTTATTCTAAAAATTTGTTTGCGTCAGCGGCACAATATCGCTTCATCGGTCAGTTTTCAGACCAGTCGATTCAGTGTCGATTCGCCTAAGTATTTGTAAGCCTCCTGAACGAAAACAAGGAGGTAACGGCTGCTATCTGTAAGTGAGAACAATATATGTAAAAACGCTGTATGTAGTTATTAGGTTAAAATCAGAAATAATATTATTGAAGAATTCGAGAAAACTTCCGAAAAAAGCAAGATCTTTAAGTCGTCGTGCGTATTTAGCGGCGAGTCAGTAGTCGTTCATATAAATAAATAATTATATATTCTTTTTGTCGACAAGCTAAGCAAAGCGAAATTACATTCAATTACAATGAATCTAAGGCCAATGGCAAGGAGCAAGTTGGAAGTGGCAGTTGCGCGTGAACAGCAGAAACATGAAATATCTAAGTTAGATTATCTTGACATTAAACGCTTAGACGTCGAGCCGACTGTGACAATTTACAACATCGGGAAATCGTCTCCGAAGATGAAAGCTAATGCGTAATCCCTATCATTCTGTTGGTTTGTCTAAAGGTTTGGGTTCTCATGGCCGTTTCTCTTCTTTACCGGAGTGGACAATTCTAAGACATAACTTTCCGGTTGTTAGTGGTCACTGCGTGATCACGGCGTGATGACAGTCTTTGGCGTGATCACAGGTGTGATCACTCTGATCACGCCTTCTCATAGCCATGATCACGGTAAAAGGAGTGATCACACCCGTGATCACGGGCGTGATTTGTGATCACGGTGTGATCACAAAATATTTTTACTGGGGTAGCATCGCATCCTTTATGTTTTCAGTAACTTTTATTACAGCGTTGCTGTTAAAAATAATGTTTCAAACAGCTATTGCTTAAAGCAAGAAGGTCAGGCTATTCTCCTAATGTTGATACTGGCAGATAAGCTTAAATTCTTTTCTGTAGCATCATTTAAGCTTACGTGTTGTAAACATCTCATAACAACATAACATAACACATAACATACTTTATTTTATCTGGAACTCCATTTGTTTATTAGCTGGGCTTTTCTTCACTGCTAGCAAATTATTTATATACATCTAATGACTCACGAATGTTTCTTAGATCAAGTAAGGTTCAAAGCTATACATGTAGTTGGTATGATTTGATGACAAACAACAAATTTAAATTTCGAATTAGGTATGATCACTTTTGGGAAAATATGCTTAAGATAATCGAGTTCAAAGCAGGTGGATGTAATTTTTTTGTACATCTCATTCTCTACTTTTACTGATTAAGTTATTCCATAATTTGCAGGGTAAAAAATTAACTTCTATCAGTGCTTGAATCATTGAATTGCAACTGGGGCTAGTATCCTTGAATTCCAACCTCGTCCCCAGGGTCTTTTCACTTGCTCACTTAGTATAGTGGACCAGGCCATTTAGATAAAGTGGCTTTCAAAATCCTCTAGTCTAAATCAAAAAATTTAAAACCATATTTACTTGAATAGACCCCTCCCACCCCGGATGAGAAGTCTTTTATCCAGGGATTTCGCCAATAATCATGTGGAACAATTACCACATACTGTAGAACTCTAAGTAAGACTGGAGTCACATGTCAATAAAAACAAACCTCAACGTTTAGTGGCCCTGGTCAGTTTTAAATTGCTACTGGTAACCAGGAGACTATCAGTTTTTAGCCCTGAAGTTGTTGTTTTCACTGATCCTTTTTTATCTATACTAGGCATGTATATGTCAGCAGTGATCAGTGATGCAGCTTTTCTTACAGTGAAGGTATGCCAGGGAAGATATCAATCATATAATTGTCCCAGCTTACATACTATCTTACTGTTCAGTAAAATGAACTGGGTCAGATGCAATGATCGGTTTAATTTGGGTTTGGTAGTTGAACACACTTAAACCAATAATATGCATACAGCAGTGTTATCGATTCCAATTTCTGAACCCAGTCAAACATAATTAAGCACAGTTAAACAATTTTAAAATCATTCAAATATACCAGATATTGAAACCATCTGCCTTTACGTGTGTGAGAACAAGCACAAATTTCTGTAGTGTGGAATTTGAGCATGATCTGTTTTATATTGTCGTGTAAACACATAGAAGACTGTGTGGATAAAACAGCCTTTTCGGAAAAAGAGAATTTGGCAATCCTAATACTCACAAAGGAAAATAAAAGTTGAACCAAGGATAAAATTAAATCACAACATTTACATGAGTGTTCCATCAAGACTTCCATTGGGGTAGGTGATGAAAACCTTATACCCACTTAAGTTACAAAATCCATTTTCACAGTGATGTAAGATTTATTCTTGGTGGTTAAAGGGTTAAAACTTAATGCAGAATGAATCAAACAGTTATACCATGTATGGGTTTCCGTACCATGGTGATTATTGTGACCCAGTACCACTACTGGGGCAAGCTCACACAGGTATGACTTGTACAGTTATGAGATTTTGTGCTGTAATCATGAAACAAATACAGAGAAACAAGAGGAAATCGGGAGGAACTTGTACCAGAATGAAAATCATGCTGGTATTATGAAAACACCCCCTTAGCCTAAAGTCGAGCAGCACTTAAGAATGTTTCACAACATCCTCAGAGACCCAGGGGCAGTAACGCCCTGATTTCATGAGACCGGTGCAAACTCAGACTGGTATGTTTTTGTTTACATGAGACCGGTCTGAAAGTCAGACTGGCATGAAGTCTTTACCTGAGACCAATCTAAACTCTTGTGTTAATATGGTCCGCAACCACCCCATCCTTAAAAATCCAGTTTATCTATTATCCAACAGCTTGGAATGCTCCAACGCCACTTGTTAAACGTGCATACCCAAAACAAATATCTCAGACCAATTGGGACCCTGCATGTTCATGCTTAAGTGGCTCCCCAGTCTGATTTCAAACCGTTCTGAGTCATTCATATTGGTTCAGCAGCAGTGATGAGTTAAACCAGCCTAAGGCCCTGTTTACATGAGTGACTTTATCCCCGGATGTCACTTTTATCCCATCCCGGGGTGACTTTCATTGCGGTGTCTGGTCATTTACCTGTAAATGTTTACATGATTTGGAGCTGAAATGTGTTCACCCCAGGACGATTTCATCCTGGTCTTCAGCACCAGGATGAAATCGTCCCGGGGTAAACACCATTTCAGCTCCAAACCATGTAAAAACTTACAGGTAAATGACCAGACACCGATATGAAAGTCATCTCGGGATGAAATCACTCGTGTAAACACAGCCTAAGATGATAATTATTTTATACTAGCTTCATGTTTCGTACATTTCGTGTAAACAGAGGTAAGCATTTGGAGTCGATCTGAAGTCGTACCGGCCCAAGTTGGTACCATTCTCATAGACTATGAGCAGTCTCTCATTTTTCTCTGGCGTGTGCACACTGACTGTCCTACTATTGGTAATTGCGATAATTAAAATCTACTTTGTTTTTCTTACAGGTTTTTATTCCATCAACCTGATGTCAGGAAAATATGGCAGTTTATTATAAGGGTTTGGTTAAGAAATTTATACTTTTAGCTATATTCCCAGACACACTTTATCAATTCAAATAAAAAATTTGAAGAGCAGTTTTGAAATAAGGTTATATATTTTTTTGTCTTTTTCTGCTTAACATTTTGATGTCATTGATTAGTTTGACTGTCCCCTCAGTACTACTAAGTGGACGATGTATGAAAATGGAATGAATCCTGGAGTACACCTTTTAGGGCTCTACTTCAAAATATCTGATGAGCACACCCTGTCCCATATCTTTTTTGGGGGGAGTATCCCCCCCCCCAGCTACCATCCCAGGAATGAAGAGTCAGACCTATTTGATTGAATTCTCTTTATGGGGAAAACTATATTGATTGACTGATTCACCACAGTCTGATCCCTTTTTGTCAGTTCATTGCCTGTTAGGTTTCAGACTATTCTGAAATGATTTAGGAAGAGGCTATTCCGTTTGTTTTTCTTTGGTACCAGATTATAGCAATCAGTAACAATGCTTATTGGTGGCAAATTATCAAATCAAAAAGAACTAAAGTCTCGAGATCTACTGCCATCACGGTCTGGGGTAGTAAGAGAGTGAGTCATAATCTGTGCATCAAATAAAGTCACTTGTCATTACTGGACCATTTGTTATTCGCATTGGCAACACTGAAGTGACAGATTGATTGATTTATTGATTTGTTGATTGACTGATTCACTGATTGATTGATTGATTGATTGATTGATTGATTGAATGATTTATTTTTTAATTGGCTGATTGACTGATTTATCAGCCAGTTGGTTGAGTGGTTGATTGATTGACTGATTGGTACTTAAAATAGTTGAATGAATTTATTCACCTGAATTACATGTTAGTAACTACATGCATAATGCTGCACTTCTTCGCATCTTCCTCTGGCAGTAAAATAATAGGGCAATGTCGCAGCTCTTACAAGGTCTTCTCTGATTTGCTGAGAAAACAATACACCAAACAACAAAACAATGGACCCTAGCCCCGAAAACAGTAGAGCTGCGTGATACCAAGGTCCAATGAAATTAGAGGTTGTTAAGAGCTGCGGGGCTACTCAAATAATACCCGGCATCAGTTGAGACATAAAATAATTTTCAAGCCCCAATGTCATGACATAATTATAAGCATATAATTTATTTGTAATTAGCAAGTAGTAGGTAAGAATGCGTATTACAGAGCAGGACTATTAGAGCTTTTACAGTAATTTAAATTATATTTCATATTAACTCCAGTAAGGTACTCCTTCTGAGTAACTACCACTATTGGACAGTCAAGAAAGAAAGCAATGCCCTGGGATGTTTTAGGGTTCACTACTTTCTATTATTAATTTAACATCCCGGGGAATTAATACAAGTAAATAACGTACATCATCATCATCATCATTATTATTCAACTATAGCGTCATTTTACCATATAAGGAGAAAAATATGAGTATAAGAGCGTCTTACAGTGTAGAAAACGTATTGCACTATAGTATCCCGGTTTCAAATCACTTATTGAATAAAGCATTTTTAAAAATTGCTTAGATATTTAAGTTTATATTACCTACAACAGAGGCTTATTTAAAATTTATGAAACACTGGTTCTAATTTGATGAGAGGTGTATTACTAATGATTAACTAATAATTATAATATTGTTTTCCGGTCTCACTTGTAATGATAATAATAATAATAATAATTATAATTATAGTAATAAATTTCTATAGCGCCATTTCCCAATGGTCCAATGGCGCTTTACAAAGTTGTCATTACGTTAATCTACAAATAATCTTAAAAAACAACAAATAAACAAATAAAAATGAACTAAAATTGATCACAACGATAAATAAATCAGAAGTCCTAGCCAAAAGCTTCTTTAAACAGCCAAGTCTTAAGTTTAGACTTAAAAGTCGAAAGAGATACACATTTTCTTAATTCTAAGGGAAGGCTGTTCCATATGGTCGGAGTGGCAACTGTAAAGGAACGACCGACATACGTTTTCAGATTAAATCTGGGAAGACAAGGAGATTATGACTAGATGATCTCAGTGTCCTGCATGCTAGGCTTGTAAGGCCTTAGAAGTTCCGTGATGTAACTGGGAGCAGCGTCATGAAGAGCTTTGAGTGTAACCAGAGCGATCTTGAAAATAATCCTTTGTTCAACAGGAAACCAGTGAAGATTTAAAAGAAAAGTTGTGACATGTTCAAATTTACTTGTTGAATAAATGAGTCTTGCTGAACAGTTCAAGACACGTTGTAAATCTTGTAGAACACATTTAGGTTGACCATAATTGCTTAAAGCCTCCCTTTCAAAGCGAGGCTAAGTGCACAACCTTTCATATGAAAATTAGTTTTCATTCACGTGTGAATAAGACTATTTTTTAAATATTAAAGGTGTGCACCTAGCCTCGCTTTGATAGAGAGGCTTAAGACAATTCGGAAATGGTTTATCAAAAGACACCTTCACCAGAGTGCGAAAGTAGTTCGAAAGTTAAGCGATTCACCGTCGTCTGTGAGGCGCTTCCACTCGAAGTCAGCGACGTTCCAAGAAGCCTCCAGTTGTTTAAGAGCTAGGTCTTAATTGAATGTGGACATGAACTCAAAACACGCGATGCAGAATGATGCAGAATTAGGCTTTTTTTGTTTTCGTTGTTGAAGACTGATACAATGATATCCAATTCTTTTGATTGAACTGAAGAAAAGGGACCAGAGCACTGTTTTAAAAAACGAACATCTGTGACCAGGTGACTATCCCTGAAAAAGGAACCCATGAAGACACGGCTTTCGCCGTTTCAAATCAAACCGGCATCGATGAAAGAGAGATCCAAAAAGTTACACGTCTCTTATTTGGCAAAAATCCAGTTGGCATAATTTTCGTCACATTTTGCCTGAAAGCATCCAAACATCGGCAGCGTATAATCCGCGGTTTTTGACACGCAAACAACCTTGCTTGTCTCAAGCGTTTGCATAAACAAAATAAAGGGCTTAACAAAAGCCCGGGACAAAAGCCCGGGGCGGGGTTTACTCCCCTATATTGCCTATACGGGGACGTGCCGCTGGACAGGGTATGGTTTTTGGCCTCTCTGTCCTAAACAGGGTACAAAATTTTAACCGTGTCTAAATAGGGTATCAACTTGTCGTAAACAGGTTCTGGTCAGAACCGATTGTCGTCATTAAATATGGCTTACACAGTATTTAGGTATCCTAGATCGGGGACGTTTGCTGGTCTTTGAAACACTTTAAATTGTGTAAAAGAAGGGAGTTTGTATAATAATCATTTGCTCTAAACAGGGACCTAAAATAGAGGGTGCTATCCTACAAAGAGTAGGTATTTTAGGGCTTTTTTGTCCTCTACAGCCAGGCCCTCAAACCTCAGTTGATAAAGTGTCCCTCCCCCTGGGACAAAAGCACCAAAAGTTCGAAGGCGCTGAGGAAAAGGAGGATCAAAAGAGCAAAACGAAGACATAAAAAATCAAGACCCGACTACAAAAAAGTAGACTGATTCATTTTTATCCACCAGAACAGAATAACTGTAACAAGCTGTCCATTTTTTTGCAAACAGAGTTATACAAATGACACATGAATAGAAGTTAGTACTGTAACTTGCTGAATTCATCGTCAACGTTTTCTACCTACAGTGCATGTAGTCTTAACATTTCTTTAATGTTAAATTAAAACAAAAGTGAGGCCCAAACAGTTAGAAAGGTTTTTTGCAACGGTTGCCGGAACGGGCCAAGTTTAGCAGACAACCTAATTTGCATAATGCTGGTCACGCAATCTCCGGATTAGCATCCAAAGATCAGGACTCAGTAATTTAATTCGCTTATTTCATCCATTTGAACAGTTCGAAACTTGTATTTGTGTACGCTTTTCTGTATTTATGACTTGAAATGGAGAAATCTTAAAATCTAGAAGTTATTTAGTTTACACGATCCGAATTTGCTCAACAACCTAATTTGCGTAATGCGTGTGTCATATTCGCAAAAATCACCAAAAGTTCGAAGTCACTGTGGTAAAGGAAGATAAAAAGTGCAAGGTATTTTTATATTTCTGTGCTCCCTGACATCTCATGAACGCATTTCGGTAGGAATTTAGAGCGACTCAGTCTGGACTCGGGAAATAAAGGCCGACAAAGACAGGGTACTTTTGCGAGTTTTTAGAAAGCGCTCAGCGTTGTGTTAATATATCAATTATCACCATAGGAAACCCAAGCATAATATTTGAATATCATTAAAAATGGCGTTTCAAAATATAAGACTTTGTATGGGATTTCGAAGCGAACATTTTGAGCAATACATAACAACGAACTATCTGAATCAAGTTTATGAAACATTACATGGTGTTGTTTGTTATCCTTACAAAGCATTTTGAGCAATTTTAGGTCCATTTACTTAACTGTGTTAGTACGTGTATAATACATTGACAAGGAAGGAGTCATTTGGCCCGATTTAGCCACTATCACCGCTCGACACGTTTCGGAATTCGCTCGAATTTACCCACAAATATAGTTCAGGCTCCCATTCTGACTTAGCGACTTGACAAAAGGAAGACATACAAGTGATTTTCTCAAAACCAATTGCACATACCTCGTGTCCCAAAAGAATTATCCACTGCACAAAATCATAATTGTATCTCAAAATAGGCCGCCATGGATGCGTGAGGATCCCGATGGTCCCATTTGACAGCGGTCGGCACTGGACACCAGTCAACTTATGCCCTTATGGGGAGGGCCACGCTCGTTTTGGTGGTGTTACAATTTTGTAGTAACTATGACCCGGTGCGGACATAAGATTGTCGCTCCGACGCAGTCTGGTTCGCGTGAGAAAATCGCTGCGTGTTACAAGCGGATAGCAAAAATAAATCATTCCCATTTCTGAATTTATATCCCTTTTTAGGGTGTATATTTTCTTGTTTTTTTAATAAGTAGGTTACCTGACCGGCTTCATGCAAATATAGAAATAGATATAGTATATACAATAACAATTTTAAAATAAAACATTTTCACGCGCGTGAGGATATGAATTTAAATGAATTTGCCGACTTAGGTTCAAAAAAAATATATCTGATATATAAAACCTATCGACGATTGAAATTGAACACATTTAATTCACACAGAGTACGTATTTAAAATTTACGCAGTAGACCGACCTGTATTACAAACGTTTTGTACATGAACGCAAATATGTTCAATTTACCACGCATGAATAGAAACATTGGAGGAAGGAGAAACACGGTTCACTTTCTTTTTTGCTTGACTCATTTTCATTTTCTAACGGCCAAGACCGTTTTAATTTCTTTCGATAACTTAATTCTCTCCACAAGGTCACGGAGTCCGCGCAGCGATTCCAGGCTACGTTGGAGCGACAATTTGTGTCCGCACCGGGCCATAGTTACTACAGAATTGTAACACGACCAAAACGAGCGTGGCCCTCCCCATAAGGGCATAAGTTGACTGGTGTCCAGTGCCGACCGCTGTCAAATGGGACCATCGGGATCCTCACGCATGCATGGCGGCCTATTTTGAGATGCTATTATGATTTTGTGCAGTGGATAATTCTTTTGGGACACGAGGTATGTGCAATTGGTTTTGAGAAAATCACTTGTATGTCTTCCTTTTGTCAAGTCGCTAAGTCAGAATGGGAGCCTGAACTATATTTGTGGGTAAATTTGAGCGAATTCCGAAACGTGTCGAGCGGTAATAGTGGCTAAATCGGGCCAAATGACTCCTTCCTTGTCAATGTATTATACACGTACTAACACAGTAAAGTAAATGGACCTAAAATTGCTCAAAATGCGTTGTAAGGATAGCAAACAACACCATGTAATGTTTCATGAACTTTATTCAGTTAGTTTGCTGTTTTGTATTGCTCAAAATGTTCGCTTCGAAATCCCATACAAAGTCTTATATTTTGAAACGCCATTTTTAATAATATTCAAATATTATGCTTGGGTCTCCTGTGTTATCACAAGCTTCCACTTCAACACAAATTAAATTTAACACACGCTTTACACCCTTGAAGGACCTCTTAACTTAAAAATAATAACACTTTTTTGCTGCGTGTTGTGGTTTTTTCGCAGTGAGGTCGCTAACTTATGCAATTTTCGTGTCTGGCCAGGCGCTAATTTACGCCTTTTGCCGCTCTTACTGTTGTGGGCTCCAAAAAAATTATTTTAGCGTATTTCCCAAAACGAAACTCGTTTCATTTACTTGTGACCCAAGATGGTTTCCTCGGGAAAGTTTGAGGGAAAACTTTTTTCTGACCCGAAATGCAGTGGACCGCTCTTACAGACATTGCCACTTAAGAAGATTCCAGCTCACAAGTTTGTGCTGGCAATCAGTAGTCCAGTGTTTTTTGCCATGTTTTACGGTGAACTGGCGGAGACGAAGGATTCAGTCGAGATCTCTGATTGCGAGTACGAGAGTCTGTTGGAGTTGCTTCGTTTCATATACAGCGATGAGGCGAACTTGAACCCCGACAATGTGATGCAGTTGATGTATTTGGCGAAGAAATACATGCTGCCCTCTCTGGTCGACCGATGCTCCGCTTACCTCCAATCAAACCTGAACGCTTCGAACGTGTTTCAGGTCTTGCCGGCCGCACAGAAATACGAGGAAAAAAGTCTGTTAGATCACTGCTGGAAAGTGGTCGAGAAAGAAACGGAGGAAGCTGTGAAATCTGATGCGTTCGTGACAATCGAGAGGTCAGTGCTGGAGGAATTGATTGAGAAAGATTCGTTAAATATCAAAGAAGTGGAGTTATTCAAAGCTGTTGATTGCTGGGCTGAAAAGGAATGTAAAAGGTCTGAGGGTGGAAGGCTCTGTGAAAAGAAGGACCCTTGGAGAACGGATTGTGAAAGGAATTCGTTTCCCTGTGATGAAAGAAAAAGAGTTTGCCGATGTTGTTCTCGACTGTTGTATACTAACTCAGGACGAGTGCTTTAACTTAATGAAGTATTTTAACTCTGTGTTAAGCACTCCAGTAGGATTTCCTGAAATCAAAAGGGATGGAATTCTTCCGAAACGAGTATCTAGGTTTAAATCAGTAGTATACAATGGCGGATGGCATTATTCTGGCTATTATGATATGATAAATCTTCGTGTAGACAAAAACGTAAAGCTGCATGCAGTGCGTTTTTTTGCTAGCGACAACAATGAATATTTAGCGAGCCTAACGGTAAAGAATAAGAATGCAGTTGTCATCGTAACTGAAGAAAATAATTATTTATCTAAGCTCGTGGAGAGTGAAATAGGAGATTATCAAGGCTTTGAAATTGCTTTTGTGGCTCCAATACCTTTAAAAGCAAACACTGTGTACTTTTTTAAGGCGGACATAACGGATGCTCCTTCTTGGTATGGAGAAGGTGGTCAGCCCTGTGTAGAGCATTCTGGTGTGAACTTCTTTTTTGATAAACCTTATGATGGGTTCACCACGTTTAAAATGGGACAATTCTCCGAATTTTTGTTTACTCTAGAATGAATCTTGGCACAAAATATATTTTGAAATAGGCGTTTGGAAACCGCAAACAACATCTAAGGATCAGAAAGTACTTAGCTCTTTCTTTTATCTGAAAGAGAACTTTGCATAACTTAGCTTTTAATTCAGTTGTTGAGACTGCAAAAAAATGATATTCAATTGCTGCAGGAGTTAATTTCCTTGTTGGGCGTTCTCCCATGACGTTCTCTCAGGTGTGCAAGGGACCTGCTATTATATTTACTATTGCTGTTGCTGAAAATGAAGTTGTCGCTCGAAGTAACTTAATAAAAGTGTACATATTAGAAGCCAAATTTGCAAAGGAAATGGTTACGATGTGTCAGCACACAGTGCATAATTTTCAACACTGATTTTAAAACGTTTAGTTTTAGGTATAATCAGTTGGTTGTTAACACACAATGGCTACAGAGATCAGAAAGTAGCCTGACTTGTGTTTATGCAATGAATCAATACCTGTTCATCAACATCGTCTATGAAGTGGTTTAATATAGTATTCATAGTTTATCTTGTAACTGTCTTAGGTGGTGTTTTTGAATAAAATATTATATTCAGTCTTTTGTCTTGACAAATGTTCTTTGTATTCAGACTGGAAAGGTTTATTTATTTGTATATTTATGTACTTATTTGCTTGTTTTCTTATTTTTCTTGGTTTTTGACTATGTTTTTGAAAGACTGAATGCAGTTATTATGAAAGAGCGAGCGATCCTTTGTCGTCTTTCAGTCTGGGCTTGTATCAACAGCTATTCTCCAAAGCATGCAAGCAAACGTACGTTTTCTCTAAATAACAAAGTCTTGAATAAGAAATCATCTAGCCGCGAATATCGTGGTCAAAGGAGCAGATTGTAGTAGTGTTCTTATTCCATATCGCTGGAACAAGCTGCTCGGACACACATGGTCTCAAGCTGCTGTGAACGAGAATCGAGCTGTTTTGTGGCCTTCATTTGGCTATTGGAAGAATTTTTTTTCGAAGGGGTGGGGGTTACGCCGTTTTCAGGGGTTGCAACAGGAGTTTCAAGTTTCAAATACTACAAAAGCATATTATGCTAGGTTTTGCTTTGTTTTAATTGTTGATTGCTGTTTTCTGATACATTAATTCTTAACCTTGGGGAATAACATTATAACGAATCACAGATCGTGAGCTAGCGTAGCGTCCGATCAGAGAAACAGTGGCCCAATTTTCCAAATCTGGCCGGCGAGTTGTTCATGGATGAACGGCTATCCTGAAAGCTATGTAAAGCATTCTAGTTACACGCTAGCTGTAAGTCTAAATTAAAATTAAGTCTGCAAAGATTATGTGGCTGTGTGAATGTATATGTTTTGGTTTAATAGCTGTGCTTTTCGGTTAAACTTTGCCTTTCCTTTGTTCCAGATTAGGATAATTCACGCAGTGAGAATATTAAAAAAAATCAACCCCCAAACAATTTCAAAACACAACATATACATTAAGGAGGAAGGCAAACATATACAGAATATGTTCCCATAATCGCCTTGCATACGAAGTCAGTCTATTTCAGGTTGCTCTGCACGTTTTGCCCAAACAAATATCATTCTGATATTCATTTAAACACCTGAGTGGAGGAAGGCACTCTGTGACTAAACCGAATCTTGTTCAAGAACACAAATGAACGATAGTGACCAGGATGGATGGATCATAAGAGTGACGCGTGTAACATAAAAACTACTAGCAAGATAGCTGACAGTGAAAGCGTTTATTCTTATGATCAGTAACGTGACATACAACAAATAGTACTCGCGGAGGAGGGGAAAGACTTACATGAAATACACTTAAAGTACACTTAATATCACATCCTTCAATTTAAAGGAGAAGGTCACTCCAGAAACCGTTTAGTTTTTGTACTACCAATAAATAGACCACACTGAGTTGAGTTACCGACCGTTGTTTGAGCTTCCATAGTGCATTCTATCCCAGTGAAATTCCTCTCCAAAGAAGCAAAAAATTCATCATCGGGCGCCGCCACTTTGGATAGCGCTTAGGAGCCTGGCCACATATCCGTGACGTCTTTTCGCCCTTGTTTGCAATTGTATTCTGATACGAAGGCTGCACTCAAACCGTATTGTTTCGAACCAGAACGTGCCGGTAATTCCAAGGACGATGAAAGTGGAGATGATTAAATAAGAGGAGAGGGGTGCAAGCGACAAAAGATGGGCACCTGCGGATAATCAAGACTGAACAAAGCCACAGTACTTTCAAAACATTTTAAGTAAAATGCAGTACAGTGTATTTTCAGGCTGTTCAATGAATGAGCTGGAAAAAATATAAGAATAAAACGTTCTCTGCAATTGTATTCTGATACGATGGCTGCGCTCAAACCGTATTGTTTCGAACCCGAACGTGCCGGTAATTCCGAGGACGATGAAAGTGGAGATGATTAAATAAAGAAACGGTTAGAAGGCACATTTTGGTGCACTTGTAAAGATGTGAAGTCAGATGCCGACTCCAAGAGAATGCGTTTGCTGTCCGGAGAAGAAATTTGATTTCAATTGTACGTCGTTTTAAAAATTAAAATGTGACTTAAATCAAGCAGCAGTAGGTTTGTGGTCTTAATCTGAATCGTCTGTGTTTATTTTAATTTACAGTGCTTGCAGTGAAATATGCAGGTATTTCTTGCGTCACAGAATACGAGGACTTCTCTCTTGTGTGCTTAAATCCTTCTTCGGGTATTTCCATCCAGGAGTTGGTTTCAAAGCAGTCAGCATTAAAATGCTCTTTAAAAACGTAGACATTTTCCAGTTTTTCGGGAAAGTCAAATCGCTTCTCATGGCGAGTTGGTCGAGCCACTACTGCTTTGCTAGGTCTGGATTTCATACAGGCAACTGGTGAAACGTTATACCTCTTTCCGTATCTTTTTCGGACATATTGTTACAATCTGGGACTGTGCACAATAGTATTTTATGGAACTATTAGCAAAACAATGACTCTGCACGTGCGATACAGATGTTGGTACATTTCTTTGCCATCCTCTGCAAAACAACAACGTGAAATGACCAAATTTAAAGTATTATGTAGAACGTGAACACACGACAGTGAATTTTCTTTTTTCTATCTAAACTGTAACGCCGTCCTTACAGAGTCAGGTCCCGGATTGTTCGGCTACATTAGACAGATTGAACGAGTTGAAACTATCGCTCGCGACATGTTGAATATTCCATCTTTTCTTATTTCTTCTCCGAGCTTAAAATTCACCATCTTTCTTTATTTATCACCTATAGGGCACTTCGACATTGCTGATCCTAGCAGTATGCAGGACGCGTGTCACCACGAACTCAGTAGATATATATGACCTATGCTCGCCACGAGTCTCCCAGTAGCTCAGTGGTTAGAGCGTCCGACCGGTGTACGGAAGGTCATGGGTTCGATTCCCGTCGGGGACTCAGAATTTTTCTTTGTCCCACGCTCGCGTCATGTTGAATGTTCCATCTTTTCTTACGGTTTGAAATATTTGGAAGTCATTTTTAAAGTGACGTTTTCTTTGGTGTTGCCGTGGTGGTCGCTTAAACTCCCTTTTCAGTTCAGCCGAAAAGCTATGCACTTGAAATATTGGCCAGCTGCGTTTGAGCTTCGGGCCAATTTCAATTTGGACGAAATGACGTCAAGAATACGCGGCCAGGCTCCTAAGCGCCATCCAAAATGGTGTCGCCCGATGACGAATTTTTTGCTTCTTTGGAGAGGAATTTCATTGGAATCAGATGCACTATGGAAGCTCAAACAACGGTGAGTAACTCAACTCTGAGTGTGGTCTTTTTATTGGTGAGTACAAAAAATTGGAAGTGGCCTTCTCCTTTAAGAAAAAAGAGTAAAAACTTGCAAAAACAAAGAATAATCAATTATGTAAATCAATTATGTATCAGGCTCTCTTCTCTCTCTTGGGCTTTGGCTTGTGATTTGATGTACTCTTTTCAGAGGGCCAACTTTAATGCAGGTATTTCCACTGAACACTGACTTAACTCCAGGCACAACAAAAATCGTTCATCCTCCACCTGATCTTTGTATCTTGTAGTCAATGCTACTTCTCCATGAGGTTTCAATCTGTGTTTGGAGAAGGAAATCATCACTGTGTTTGTCTTTTTCAGGGGCGGCAGCGATCCATGTTTGAGGTTGTTGTAGGTCTTTGCTAACATAACATTGGCTTTCGCATCACTATCCAGCTGAACGCGTACCTGGGTACCCTCTACCTCGTAGATTTCGTAGAACTGCTCATCTTCTTTTACACTACTCGATTCCAGTGAGTACACAGTCAAAGAGAGGTGATTCTTCTTCAATTTCTTCCCGATCGGGGTCCTCTGCTTCTTTTAGATCGTGGACTTCTTTTGATCTATAGAACTCTGAATAATGATTCATCTTCTTACAGTATCCGCACTGTTGTCCCATTGCTGGACATTTCTTGTGGGTCTTGTCATAGCCTCACCTACGGCATTTAACTCTTAGATCGCTGGGTTTCTTCTTGCCGTCCTTCGTTTCAGGATTCTTCTCTTGACCTTTACTTGGATGCCGACGGCGACTTCGTTTTAGACGTTTTTTCTTATCCATGGCATTCACAGTTGGGTCTTCATCCTTGACTAGCTTTTTCAGGCTGTTTAGATTCGTTTCGTGGTTTCAACCAATTTCAACTGCTTTTTCAAGTGTCAACGCTAATCGGCCAAATCGAGACACTTCTCGCGAACTTTTGTGTATTTACAGCGAAAAACGATCTCATCTCTGACCATACGCTCTTCTTCTTGATAGCTTCAATCTTTAACGAGAATCTTCAGATCTGTCACAAAGTATATTCGGGGTTACAAAAATGTCAATCCAATTTCAACATCTTCATCCCCCCGCCCTCGTTCATATTAAATGAATTTTCCCTTACTCCTCACGATTACTAAGTGTCACAGCCAACAGTCTCTGCCATGGTTTATAGTATCTTTTTTATGACTAAGTCTAGCCTGTTGTATCGATCTATACACTTTATTTGAAATATTCCGACAAGTAGATTACATCCTGACAGACTGCAATTCCGTAACTTTGAATATATTCCTGGATTCCGAGATATAATTTCACAATTCCGAGAGATAGCTCCGCAATAGACTTTTAGATATCATTTCTGTATTCGAGCTAAATTCCACTTCACCTCGTTTGTCTTCTTTTGAGACACTGTTCGTCAAGAATCATTTCAACTACACCCGAGTTCAATTGATCCTTGATTACAGTGTCATACTGCTGTAAAATCTATGGCTTAGATTTCACTCTTTTCAACAAACAAGTGAGACGGCTTCGTGCAAACAAGTAGTTATCTGGAATAACAGAGTGTTCTTCCTTAAATGAGAGAGACACTTCATAGTGGTCCCCATTGAACTTCCCCTTGGTCAGATAATCTTCAAGAAATTCATCTTCTCTCATTGTCCCAGAACTTGCTCAGTTCATTTTTGAGCGAATCATGTCAACATCTGAGGGACTTTGGACTGAATTTGCCACATTCACAGGTCCACTCAGCACATACCCCAATCTTGTACGAATTGCTATGGGGTCTGAAGTCCCCCGTACATTGTTGTTTTGAACGACTGTCCAATAATAATCTGCTCCAATCATATATATAATGTCTACTTCTAGTTCCTCATCCACCTGGGAATGATCAGCTAGAGACAAACCGTATAGATGTGGGTAATACTGCTGTGCGACTTCAATTGTTTGGTTTGCAGTAGGGCCACAAATCAAATCAACTTCAAAGGCATCAGTGATGAACACTGTCAAATTGTCTTGGCATTCCAATGCAAACTGAACAATGTCACATTTCTTCAATGAGGGTTCACTGTTTCCAAACGTTTTTATTACAACTGTTTCGGTTCCAATTGGCGACAGGCATAATTTGTTCCTTAATCGTGTGCTAATGCACGACGTCTAAGAACAAGAATCAAGCAGGATTCTCACATCGCAACAAGTTTTTTTTGTTTTGTTTTTTTTCTTTTTTTTTATTGCAACACACGAAAAGACGTCACTTACAAAAATACGAAAACGATACGTCCACTACTCACTACTTATTGTACAAATACTCAAGCTGCTCACAATACAATACAATACAATACTTACGCTTCTTACAAATTCGACACTGTATACTATCTACAACACTTACACTACTTACAGTACAATACCTACGGTACTTACAATACGATACTTATACTTCTTATAATACCATATTTGTACTACTTACAGTGAAATATATTTTTTTAACTTACAATACATCTATAATTTTGTTGTCTTAGTACAGTATACAGGTGTATATGTATAAATATATTTTTTTATTGTTAATAATAATAACAGAAAACGTACACATTATATACGCGTATAAGATAATAGCAGGACGTAACGGAAAAAAGAAAAAAAAAACAAGAAAAAAGTAGGACACCAAAAAAAAAGAGAAATTGAAAAGGAAGAGCGAGGCCGCAATCCTAGTGTGGAGGTTTTGGAAAAAGAGTGGAGTTAAAACAAAGATTGAAGTACAATAGAGGACTATCTAATAAACAGGTAGATCGAAGTCACAGTTCATTTGAAACGGTTCCATTTTGAGTTATATTTCTTAACAGCGTTCGTCTTATAAGCAAAACATTTTTAGATTTCATGGCACTTTAAGAAGGTTTGCGAAAATATATGTAAATTCGGCAGGGTTTTCTTTATTTTCGACGAGTAAATGTGATATCTGCCAATTAGAAGTGCATGATGTAAAAGTATATCCTCAGTATTGTCAACTAGTCCCAGACGGGTAGGTAGGTTCAGAGAGAAATCTTGTGGCTTAACCTGATGCTGTATCAACCAGTATTGTATATTTTGCCAAAACATTTGAACAGACTCACATTCCCAGAAGAGGTGGATCAGGGTTTCTGTGGTTTGTTCACAGAAAGTACAGGAGTCCGTTAAAGAAATGCCTATTTTATAAAGGTAATTGTTAGTAGCAATTCTTCTGTGAAGGAGTTTAAATTGGAAAGTTTGAAGTTTAGTTTCTCTAGTGCAGTAAAAAGGCAGATTAAACGACTTATCCCATTTTATCGAATTTGCGTAATTTCCGCAGTCTGTTATCCATTTTGTCTGGCTTTTTGCAGGTGTTGAAGAGATTCTTTTAACGATTAATTTACAAGCTTCTTTGCAAATGTTTGAAGCCGATAGTAACTTTTGGCCACAAGTGGGTTGGTTGGAATTCATCGTAACCTGATCTTGAAACGACTTTTTCAATTTTGCCGTGGCGGACACAACACTATAGTACGTTAAAAAGGTGGTCTTAACTTTATAGCGGGATTTAAAATCCTCATACTTTAAAAAGTCCGACTTATGGTCTAAGATGTCTTTGGCCTGGTTAACTCCCGCAAGTGACCATTTTCTATAAAAGATGGGTTGGTTTGCAATCCTTACAAGAGAATTATACCAAATCGGTGTATTTCCAATGTCTGTTAGGTTTTCTTCGTAATTTAGGCTTGACAAAATTTCGATTACCTCTTTAGTAAAAGTGTCTTGAATATTTAAACCGGCTACATCAGCCTGGTTTAAGTTACCAGTCAGAAGTAATTTACCGTCATGTTCCTTAATAAAATAGTCAAAAAAGAGTTTCCATTTTGCTTGGTTACTGTCATCAAGGAACTTCTGTACCCATTTAGCTTTCAAAGCGCAATTGAAGGATTGGATATCTAGCATTTTTAAACCACCATCTTTGTATTCGTTTATCATCACACTCCTTTTCATTTTATCCCCTCTTCCATCCCACAGAAAATTATACAAAATTTGATGAATTTCTTTTAGATATGATTGCGAGGACGGCAAAGGTGACATGATATAGACAAGCTGAGATGCAGCTAAACTTTTTATGACAGTTATTTTGCCTAGCAAAGTTAATCTTCTTACCTGCCAGCAATTTAGGATTTTAGAATTTTTTTCTTTTTTTTCCTGGTGATTTAGCATGGCAGCCTCTTCCACACTAGTTGAAAACCATACTCCAAGGGATTTAACCTTCCGAAAAGTCCACTTAATGTTTTGTTTTATTGCAAGAACTATCTCCATTAGGATTCCTGACACTCGCTCTAGCCATTTGCAACAAAACACAATTGTTCTTAACATCTTGAGTGAAATACAAATTAGTACTTACAGTTTGTTCCTGATTACTGCCTCTCGCTTGTTTTGCCGGGGAAGGATAGCCTGGATATTCTTGGACGTTGCACAACGACACCGGTGATGTTTCCCGCCACAACGGTGACACCTTGCTTGAAAATCTCGACTCAAATGACCACTTCTCAGACAACCGAAACATTTCCCTTCTTGAAGGAGAGTTTTCTTCCTTGCTTCGGGGTCGGTTACAACAGCACATTTGGTTGAAGGATGCGGTCCATTACAGCAAGTATACCATTTATCCTTGTTTAGCAGCGGTCCTTCGTTGTTTAAAAACAGTGTTGTCGACGAGGGGGTCTTCTGTTTTGACCGGGCCGAAATCCAAATCCAAACTCCCGTTTTTCCTTTGACCTTGCCTGCTCGGTTACCAGTCCAAAAGCACATCTGTCTCGAATTCGCAATTCTTCTGTGAAAGACTTCTTGATAGTATCAAGATCCCACTCGTCAGATGCCCCTCAATTCAAGATAAGACGTAATTCTTGCCGGATCTTCCCCATAATTACAGGCGTCAAGAATGTTCCATTTGTTTCGGTTGAAATGCCGTTTCCTCGAAGGCTTCTAGCTGCCACCTCCGTTCTGTCCAAAAGCTGCCGCAATTGCTTTAGATTGTTTCCGTCGTTTACCTTTGGAATTTGCATCAACAATTCGTTATTCTTCGAAATGATAACTTGTTTGCTGCCAAAGTGCTTGGTCAAGAGCTCAAACGCGTGGTTGTAATTCAAGGTAGTCAATGCTAATCTAGAAATTGTTTCGGCCGCAGAACCTTCAAGGAGTGACATTAGATATAAACGATTCCCAGAAGGGGTGCCAACTGATTGGATTGCCGAAAAATGTATTCAACGCAAGTTTAGGCAGCTTTGCATGGGTCGGAATGCTTGTTCACCCGTTTGATTGTGTTCCCGTTTGAAAGCTTGAATTACTAGAGGATAGCGAATCCAACTTATGCTGAAGAGTCAATTGCGTCGTAGATAGTTTTCCTGACGAACATACGGTGCCTGTCGCGAACCTTCAACTTCTTCTTCATTTCCGACATTGTTTACACGAAGCTTTATTTGAAATATTCCGACAAGTAGATTACATCCTGACAGACCTTAATATTCCATAACTTTGAAGATATTCCTGGATTCCGAGATATAATTCCGCAATCCCGAGAGGTAATTCCGCAATAGACTTTTAGAGATCCTTTCTGTATTCGAGCTCAATTGCACTTCACCTCGTGCGTTTTTGAAGTGTCAATCAGATAATAAGATCACGTGAGTTCCACTAGTTTCCAGTCCTTAGCTCAATTACAACATAGTCCAAACGTACTTGAAGTCTTAAAAGCCACGTGTTTACAGCTAACTAACTGATGTCACATTTTCCTCCTTTCTTGCAACGGCTTGGACTTGAAAACAGGACAAAAGGCAACACGGTGTTTGACGCGGCAAACAACACACTTCTTTTCATTTGACTGGGCTTTGTTCCCGCCCTCCTTACTGCGGAATTGGACACGGACTTGTTTGGAGTCAAGTACATTATGCTGTCTCTTTGAACTTCGGTGGGGAACTCTGTTGTCGTAGCAAGGGGATGCAACTTAAGACTGGATCTTGGTCTCGTAGACTTCTCCTTCTTGTTCCACTCTTCACATAAGAGGTCTTCAAGAGGGTTGAACAAAGTGTCTACACGTTTGCACAACCATTTCTCAAATTCCAGCAGAGTGTGTTCGTACCATCTCACTCTGAGGTTCATGGGTAATCGCATGGTTGCCCTGCTGAGATACTCCGGAGTTTGGAGAATGGCAGACTGGCCCATCTTCACGCACCAAGTTGTACAGGCTTTCACCTGATAATAATAGTCACGCAGCGCTTGTCTGTCATTTGAAGTTACATAAGGGCTTTCGAGTATTTTCTTCAGGTAAGCTGATGCTACACTTTCAGGGTTCCCAAATAGGCGTTTTAGTGTCTTGAGGGCGGCTGAGTAACTATGGCCTGTGACACCTAAACTTTCAACTGCTTTCTTGGCTTCACCATCGAGGTTTTGAAAGAGATAAGCCATCCGATCTGAATCAGTAAGTGTAGACTTGTTGTGTATGTTATCACGAAATCTCTCAATAAACTTTGGCCAATCAATAGGCTTGCCTGTGAATTTGAAGAGCTCAAGTGGTGGCAATCGCTGCCGCTCTTGTGTTCGTAGAAGAGCTACACTTGAATCTGTTTGAGGGCTAGTGAAACTTATTTGGAATGCAGTTTCTTGGCCTTCGGTCAGCCTGTTAATAAATGCATCGACAAGTTCTTCAACTGCGACAGCTTGAGCTGAATAATGACGAGAGGTTATATTGAAACCAGTTAAGTAAGGAGTTGATGTGCTTCAGGTGCCTGGACCCCACTGTGTTGCAGGACCTGACTGAGAGAACTTAAGCGGAGATGCAGATTTTAATCCACAAGGATAAGAGGGTCTGACTGGGGGTACCTCGATAACACTTAACACTTTATTTGTGGCCTCTGTAACAAAAAACAGTTAAATTTTAGGCATTTTAACACTAACAGTAAAAAATTGACTGTAACAGTAAATTTCATCCAGAAAGAAATCAAAATCGGCCCCAAAATTGTCGGAAAGCAGTCCAAAGATCATTCGCCCCTCAGGCACTGGGTACCAATTTCAGCCTGCGGTATTACAATCCATGCGTGACACAATAGCGTGACATTTTCCAAGGAACGAAAACGAAAACCGTGGCAAAACAAAGCGAGGAAAGAAACGACCGAATTCAACCGTACAATTGTATCACTCATGTCTCTCAGTGCAGTCAAGGAAGATTTTTGGCAATCAAAAGCCAAGAGTACCATCAGTGAAAGATGTAAGTCCATTTTCAACCAAGAACTCTTGAGCGATGTCAAGTTCGTCGTGCGAGATTCCCAAGGCGAAAGCGAGAGGATTCCAGCTCGCAAGTTTGTGTTGGCGATCACTAGTCCAGTATTTTTTGCCATGTTTTACGGTGAACTGGCGGAGACAAAAGATTTTGTCGAGATCTCTGACTGCGAGTACGAGAGTCTCCTGGAGTTGTTTCATTTCATATACACCGATGAGGCGAACTTGAACCCGGACAATGTGGTGCAGTTGATGTATTTGGCGAAGAAATACATGCTGCCCTCTCTGGTCGACCGATGCTCCGCTTACCTCCAACAAAACTTGAACGCTTCAAACGTGTTTCATGTCTTGTCGGCTGTACAAAAATATGAAGAGAAATATCTACTGGCTCACTGCTGGAAAGTGATCGAGAAAGAAATGGAGGCAGCAGTGAAATCCGATGCCTTCGTGGCAATCGAGAGGTCAATACTGGAGGAATTAGTTGACAAAGATTCGTTGAATATCAAAGAAGTAGAGTTATTCAAAGCCGTTGATTGCTGGGCTGAAAACGAATGTAAAAAGCAAGACCTCGTAGCAGAAGGTTCTGTAAAGAGAAGGTTCCTTGGAGAACGGATAGTGAAAGGAATTCGTTTTCCTCTGATGAAAGAAAAGGAGTTTGCAAGTGTTGTCCTTGACAGTGGTATTCCGCTAAGCCACAGTGAGTGCTTCGACATGATGAAGTATTTTAACTCTGTACTGGATACTCCAGTGGGATTTTCTGAAGTGAAAAGAACTGGGTACCTAAATATAATGAGTAGGTTTCGATTGCAAAAAAAGGAGGGATGGGATTATAGTTCTAATATTGATGAGGTTATTGGTGTTACGGTAGACAAAAATATAAGGTTACACGCAGTGCGCCTTTTTGGTAGCGTTAGCACTGAATATTCAGTGAGATTCAACGTGTACAATCGCCAAAATTACCCGGCTTCTAAAATTGCATCTGAAAAAGGCAATTTTTTATCTAAACATGTTCAAAGTGGGATGGGAGATTACCAAAACTTTGAAATTCCTTTTAAGGTTCCTGTCACCATAGAAGCAGATACCCTTTACGAAATAGCTGCTAAAATAACTGGTCCTCCCTCCTGCTGTGGAAAGGAAGGGTTGAATTCTGTAGAATCTTCTGGGGTAAAATTTGTTTTTTTCGAATTTCGCAGGGACTAACACCTGTGTTGAATATAGACAACTCCCTGAACTAGTTTTTTCAGTAGACTAAGCCTTAGCATCGGGATAAGTATTACACAGTATAAAAGAAAATTTGTGTTGCATTGAATTTCAACTTCCACTTCAACTTTATTTGCTCCGATAGCCGTTTTTACAACTGTTTGTATTGATTTCATCTTAACATTTATTTATTATGGAGCAGGAGCTCTCAACAAACCCTTATGGGCTTTACAAGAAGAGCACCTGTTACAAAAATAATGTACTATTAACCTTTTGACAATGTGGCTATGTATCTAGTTAATTACTAACGCTTTTGATTAATCAACAATACTTTTTACTGTGAGGTACATTTTTTCAACTCGTCATATTTCTACAACCATTGTGTTTAGATTTGGATATCTGAGCCATTAATTTCGTGTGGTGCAAGTTCTGAGCGCTAGTCAGGGTAACTAAATTATTCCAAAGGGTGCAGATAAATGGAAACTTAACGTGGTTGTCATCAGGAACCAAATTACAATGCAAAAACTTTTATGTTACTCTTTTAGTAACTTTACAGCGGTGGCTTCAGGAATTAGCGACAGGAGGGGTCTAAATCTCAGCTTGTACTGGATAGTTCAAAATCCAAAGAATGATAGTTTAGCTTTAGAAAATTTACAACAGTCGATAAGATTTCTTGGTGATTTGCTCTACTAGACTACGCCGTTTTCTCTCTTTAAATTTGTTTTTTAGTTCATCGCCAGAAATCGCGGACATTTCGAGCCCGCTAACAACTGTCAGCGGTATCTTTTATTAACACAAAGAAACAAAAGAATCCCGGGGTAGCGGGTTCAAATCCGACCGGGGTTCAAAATTTTTTTCTTTTTTCTTTTTCTTTTCCCAAGATATTTTTTTCTGAAGGTTAGTAGACCGGAAAAAAAGAGGGTTCGGGGATGTCAGACATTTTGGAAAATGTAGCTACAACGTAGCTCCCACTCGCATTACAAAAATATGGCGTATTAAATCCATGCCAAATGCTCGTCGATTTGAGGAACAATCCTTCAAGTGGTCAACTAGCTCTCACTTGCATTAAATATAGGGAAGATGTACGCAAATCGTCCATAAAAAGAGCTATATTTTTACTTGAAAAAAAAAAGTTCAATGGAGGTACTATACAAGTCTTCCCGATCTGGTTTAATTTTCGCTCGAGAAAACAAATATTTATTCAAGGCATCTTCTTTAGAACGAGGGGATCTGGAGCTGGTTTATATACCGACAAACATTGCTGGATAAGAAAAAAGATATGGCGACAGTTTGGAGGTTTCGAAGAGGTTTTACTTCACTGTTTTCCCTTCTCGTGCGTTCTCAAAGATGGTCACAGATCACAGACTCGACGAAGAAAAAATAAGCAATTTTCAAGCGCTCTTGGAAGTATCTTATTGGCAAGAAATGTTTCTTTTTATGGACGATTTGCGTACATCGAACTTCCCTGTATTTAATGCGAGTCGGAGCTAGATGACCACTTCAAGGGTTTTTCCTCAAATCGACGAGCATTTGGCATGGATTGCGCCATATTTTGGGGGAAACTATAGTAATGGCTATAGCTTTGGAGCCTCGAACATCGAACATCGCGGGAAGTAAGTAGACGAATGGCTTTTAAATTGTTTTTATGTTAGAAGTATAGCTTAACCACTACTGAATATGTCTCGAGTCGGAGCTAGGGAATATTTCAACTTGTATTTGTTTTATTTTGGATTTTTGTTGAAATCCCATACATTTTCTCACACGATTCCGCCGCCATTAACGACGCAACGCGCACGCGCGTCCGCCATTTTGACCCAAATTTCTGGCAATGTGAATGCAGCACATTTACAGGTTTGAGCATCCGGACCTCCTGGACACTCCTCCTTAGGTCTGTCACTCATTTATCTAGTTGTGTATGATTCAAGTCTAAACGAGGCGTATATTTTCATTGAAGAATTGATTCCATTAGTGATTTCTTAGTTAACTCCGACATACCATTTTTATTATACCATTTGGGTTTAGAGAAAAATAACCTTTAACCCCTTCACTCCTAAAGTGCCCAAAGCCAAAAAATGCACCAAAATTCAAATTTCGTTTCGTAAAAACCTAAGAAATAAATAGTCCAATGCAAAAGTTTTGCCAAAGAGGTTTCATTTGAATGGTAACACGATAGGATTTTGTCAACAGATTAAAAAGTTATAGGGTGACAAATCATCTCACTTTAACTTGGTCAGGGAGTGAAAGAGTTAACTAGCACGAGAAAAAACGTAAAGGAACCTTGTAGTTAAGAGTTTTATATCCTAATCCGAAGGTGACAAAATATCAAGTTTACCATTCTTTTATGTCAAGTTACATTTTTATACATCAACTATTTTATATTCGTGTCATTTTGTCGTATATTTATGTCAAAACAATTTCTTCTGTGTCAGTGTGATTTTTGCCGTATCAAGCGATCTATTATATGCATCAAATAAATCATTGTTTCATGCATGAGGTGGTTAACATTTTCATATCAAGTTGCGTGCACATTTTTATACATCATACAAATTTCACGTTCTTGCATCCACAACCAGACATTATGTGATAAGATATATGCATCATTTTAAAATCCCACCAGAAGGACCATTATTTAAAGGACTTAACGTTGACAAGTGTACTTAAAAACCACCTGCGCGAGATTGAATTAGACGGGAAATGCGCTTAAACATTGCTGGCAAGCGCAATTAGTCTAAGTCGATATGTAACAACAAGATAGAAATAATGTATTTCTAACTGTTATCCTGACAATATGTGTAATTACGTTTGCCTCCCTTCGGCTAAGAATCGGACCGAGTCTTTTCATACTGCAAAAAATTGTCTGAGAACACCCGGTATGCAAAATTACCGTAAGAAAATATCCGCCAGGGGCACTGCTCGAGGTGTCACTTTGCTAGTAATAATAATTAAAAACAATATTATAATTATAATAAGAACCTTCCCAGAATGCTTTGCACCAGAAAAATTTCAATGCAAAATAACTTAGTTAATTTGTGGTCGAAGAGAATGATGTACCATGTGTTATTTACAACTTCGTGAAAGTTATCCCTTATATTAACGTTAGGGTGATGACGTCATTATTCACGTGACTATGGCAAAAAATATGCTTTAGCTCACTGCAAAAACAGGCCGCCATCAATTCAAAAGCAGATAACGTGCCCTGATAGTCATTGGAATGGGCAATATGGAAATTGCCAGTTGACATCTGGCATTTGAAAGTTAAGGTAGCTCTGTACAGGAGCATTTCCCAGGGGACTGGTAAGGAGTCAGTAGCTATGGTAGTTTAAGGCGGAGAGAAACAAAGCTTGGCTGGTTAATAGAACTTCGCATGAAAGTAACGACCATGATATGCTCACTGTTGTGACGTCATTGGTCACGTGACCAGAGCGCACAGAAAATTCAAATCACTTTAAAACTGCTTTAAGCTCAATAAATTCGTAATTTCTCACAGTGATATTGCAGAAAAATTGCAAGTTATTCAAAAACGTCCATTATTATTTTTCCTTTTGAAAAAAGCACGATGAAAAATGAACCTTAAACTTTTGATAATCCCCTGTTTTGTGAGGTTTTAATATAAACGTAAAAACGAATCAGCGTATTTGGTTTTAAACTATGCTCTTTCTAACTACGTTAACAGTTTTTTTTAAATTCGTTTTCATATAGCTTAGGGATGTGAATTTGTAGGCACGCGGAGTACTGGGCACCAATGTCACGAGGTATTCTGTAACACAGATTCTGCTTCAAACCACTTAAAATAACCACTGGTATAATACACTTCGTGATACGTACATGATATGCTTACCAACGGATTCAATATGGCGGACAGAGGCGAGGTAATGTTTATTCATTCCTTTTCTATGATATGATATTCCATGTCGTTGAATTCAGTCAATAGTTCTTTTGTAGCAGTGTATTACATTTTCTTTCTGAGATATATCTTTCTTTTTCCAGGAAAGTGAAAATTCAGCCGATGGCTCTGAGCGTGAGATATGTAAAACTCTTTAATACCAGTAGTACCTAGCAGTAATTAGTTCCGCAGTTATGGTGCGTGGTTGAACCGCTTTTTATGAGAAGTTTAAGCTGGATGTTCAGCTCAGTTGCTTTTGTTATTTTTATTTGTATTCAAATGCGTGATAAATAATTATTAGGAAGTACAGCTTGACGGCGACCAGGTCCAGCTGCAGATGACCTAGCCGATACCAGACAGACAAGAAAAAAAACGGGTATAATAAATCTTTTAGTCATTTTCATTTTCTTTTTATTTCAAAACGCCTCTCTAGAGAGGGAATCTAAGATTAATTATGTGTTAGATTAACTTGTTGACAGCACTTAGTAATATTGAATAATGATTTATTTGGTATTAATATTTTCTTATAATTGTAGTAGAGAATTATAGCATCTAATGTTTTGTTATTATTATTATTATTATTATTATTATTATTATTATTATTATTATTTCAGTCATACTGTCCACTTATTAAAAAGCCCTTGTTCACTTCTCTAATTTCCATTTGTATCATTTCTTGTAGCTGGTTCATGAAACAAACTCAAACAAAAGAAATCAGATGGATTGAGACGGTATATGCATTCCATGCAAAAAAAGTAAGTTGATATCAATATATTTTTTGCACATCATTGTATATTAAACATTTCGAATGGAAAGGCAACGTTTAGAATTATCACGATATTTATCGTTGACATTCATGATAACATAAAGACAAATGGGATAGCTCAGTTTTGCTTTTTGTTGTTGTTATTGTTGTTATGAAATGATGATGACCATCGCAGTTAATGATATCAATGGACTTACTTCGGTCTAAAAACCTGCCAAGATTTTCTTTGTTTGTTAGCTTTTGTTTTGTTGTACGCTATCGTTTAAAATGTTTTGTTTCCTTTGTTTTATGTCATCCATGAATTCCAAAGTTCTTACACTGAGGAAGAGCCAAAAGAACAACCTGAAAAAAATTCAGGCTTGCTTGAACAAGATTTGTACTCATGACCTCTGTTATACTGCTGCTTAAGTTGATATCAATAACTGCGATGGTCATCATCATTTCATTTTACTTCCGAAGTTCACAATATGAGAATTTCATATATTCATTTTTATTTGTTACTGTGGTTGTTATTAAATGCCTACTCTCTGCCTTGCATTCTGAAAAGGACAGTTTTGGATTGCAACAGGTAATTTTGGTTGACTCCGTATTTTTTTGTTTTCAAAATATTATCCATGTATTGTGTTTACTTGGAATGAATAAAGTCAGCAATCTCTCATTAAACACCGCTTGACATTCAAAGTCCTCTTAGACTGGTCCATGGAAAATACATTCTGTCACTGTGCATGCAGAACACTCCAATTCTTCAAGAGTCTTCTCTGACTACACTCCAAATCAGTTCTGACAAAAGGTGTGCCAAATCCAGAGCAAATCTCACCATGAGCCTCAAGCAAGAATCTTCAGCCACGATCTGGGATGAGTTTGAGAATATTGAAGGCGCTGTCATCCAAGTAGCTGTCTCCTACAACCTGTAGCTTTGTGTTACTAGTTGTTTTGAACAAATTTATGAAGGTCATAACCAACAAATGAAAATGCATTTGTTTGTTTGTTTGTGTCTAGTTTGACCCTTTTTGTCCCGTTGTGAGACCAACAGAGCTCACTATAGTGGTTTGCATAACATCATGTAAGCATGGATGATATTGTTTAGCTCCAGAAAATATTCATACTCCTCCAGAAGGGATTGGAAATTCCAAGGAGGGGGGGGGGTTCTCGAAGGCCCAACAGTTTAAAGCAATGTATGAAGTTAAATTGGAATTTCCAGAGGGGTGCGGGGGTTATAGGGCAAATCTCTTTCGTGGGGGGCTATGGACATTTTCTGGAACTACACATTTTTTCAATATCACCGACACCAGAATTGTCTCGGAGAGATCTGTTCGTTTTAAAGGAATAAAGGTATACACCCCTTTTACATGTGACGTGGTCGCCCACAATTACAAAATAAAATGTTTTGCCAAATAAATTTGCGGTACATGATTCATATTGCATGTTATACTCTGCATAGAGAGCAACAAAACAACCTTTTTTTATGGTTTACCTACTCTCGGTGTACGTTAGGAATTTTTCAAGTTTCAAAACTCCTTTCAACTTAGTTTATGTGAATCATGAATTACACTCACAACTAGACCTGTCAAATATCAACATATTATTCATGGATACTGAGTTTTCATTTTCTAGTTTGCTAAAAGGCTATTAAATTCCAGGTGGAAAGGGTTAAGAGTTGATAATGCCTGAAGACTTAATTGATTGCCAGCATTATTACGCATTTTTAAAGCCCAACTGTAAATAACCACCAAAAACTGTTTTATTTTAACCACCCCGGTTTTTTTAACCTGTTTGTTCTGGTTTTATAGGTTTTCAAAGCCCAACTGTAAATAACCACCAAAAACTGTTTTATTTTAGCCACCATCATTTTTTTCCTGTTTGTTCTGGTTTTGCGGGTTTTAAGAGCACAACTGTAAAATAACCACCAAAAACTGTTTTATTTTAACCACCGTGGTTTTTTTTTACCTGTTTGTTCTGATTTTACAGGCTTTCAAAGCCCAACTGTAAATAACCACCAAAAACTGTTTTATTTTAACCACCGTGGTTTTTTTTGCCCTGCTTGTTCTGGTTTTACGGGTTTTCAAAGCCCAACTGTAGATAACCACCAAAAACTGTTTTATTTTAACCACCGTGGTTTTTTTCTACCTGTTTGTTCTGGTTTTACAGGTTTTCAAAGCCCAACTGTAAATAACCACCAGAAACTGTTTTATTTTAACCACCATGATTTTTGTAACCTGTTTTTTCTGGTTTTACGGGTTTTTAAAGCCCAACTGTAAATAACCACCGAAAACTGTTTTATTTTAACCACCGCGGTTTTTTTTACCTGTTTATTCTGGTTTTACAGGCTATCAAAGCCCAACTGTAAATAACCATCAAAAACTGTTTTATTCTAACCACCGTGGTTTTTTGACCTGTTTGTTCTGGTTTTACGGGTTTTCAAAGCCCAACTGTAAATAATCACCAAAAACTGTTTTATTTTAACCACCAATTTGTTCTGGATTTACTGGTTTTTTATGCCCAAAGGTAATAACCATCAAATGTTTTAAAGATGGACCATGAGTTTCTTCACCTGATTGTTCTGGTTTTACGGGTTTTTAATACCCAATGAAAAATATTTAAGAATAAAAATTAGAGAAATCACACAACGTTTCGATATCGTCTTGGCCAGTCATTTTCAAGTGAGGAAATAAATATGTTACGTTTACATACCGAATTGTTCCATGAGAATAAATGAACAATGTTTTATAGAGCACTAAGCGGGAAACTCTCGACTACCAATCGTTTATTGATCTTCGTACATTTTGACCTATTTATAAGCTATGTGGGAATTTTTGTGCTCAAGCTTGGTCAACCTGAAAGACGTTCCCTAGAAGGTGTGGTCGACGGAAGGAATTCCTTGCCCATCCACGTTCCGTACTTACGTCTGTTCCTCGAAGTACAACCGATTACAAGATACAAAGAAGTAGTAGAAGTAGTAACCGAGTTGAATGCCCTTAATATAACAGCTAAACCTAATCTTTTGTTTAAGTTACACTACTGAACTAGTCAAAGCAATGCTTGGTCTCGATATTTTGGTTAACCAAGGGAAGGTGTGTCAAAATCTTAATCCCTGTTGATTTCATGATCGGGACGGTCAAGGTTACTAATTTTACAACGTGAAGTAAACATCTAGATTTAGCACAGTTGTTCAAGTGTGTCTAGAATTACGAACCCCAAAATAACAAGAACTTCACTTCACAACAAATGATAATTAAATGTTCAGGGTTAATTGCAAATGCTTAGTTCAAAAGCGCGAATGGGGTCCAACAAGGTGTTCAGTTTAGGTTTGCGTTCGCGGATGAGCAGCATTCAAAGATCAGTCAATCCAACTTTCCCTGACACTTCGTCAGCATTGAGAACTGGCTGCCAAGGTCAAGGTTCCCGACATCGTGTTTTTCTTACAGATGTCTGCCAACAGCAGAAGATTTATTCTCGGCAATGCGCTGGTGGAGATGGCAGTTGGTGTTAACCAATATATTCTGTATCGCACCGATGACATTTTAAACTGTATACAACGCACTGCTGGTTGACTAAGGGTGGCTTTTCTTCCTGTACCTTAAGCTTGTCTCCAATATTTGGGTCTCTTGTAATCTGGTTGCAAGTTTAAGCTGATTTTACTGCCGAGGTCATTCAGTTCTCTTCTGATTGAACGTCTGCCGACTTCTGATCCTTGAACGGTAGTAGAATCCGGACAGTTTTGTTTCTTGCACGTCAGTCGTGGCTGGGTTCTGTTCCTGTGACAGTAGAGTATCAGGTTTTGAAACAGTTCCCATGATGAAGAGAGACGACAAGCCAGGTTTAACATGGTCGTAAGGAGCGATCTCTTATACCAGTGATCCACGTGGCTCTGGTAGAAAAGGAGTAGACACGTCAGGTTTGTTTTACGGTAAACCATTGTTGTCAGATGACAGCCGGCTTTTTAAAAAATTTCCTTTCCAAGGAATGGCAGCTTGTTGTTTTTTTTGCCAGTTCCTTAGTGAAGCTTATCACAGGGTGGCGATCATTTAGTGTCCGGATAAGAACACTGTAGCGACTGGTATGTCCAGCACCATTGCTTAGGCATCATCAAGTGAAAACTAGGGAGAAGACTGCAAGGTCTGCAAGGTGCGGAGAAATTCAGCAATTTCCAAATTGAGGAAGTACTTCGTATTCTTTTCCCCCTCATTGTACCATACAATCTTCGACCTCAGGATCGCACCCTTGGTTCGATGCTCCACTAATTTTTCAAGTGCTTCTCTTTTCCCTTCAAGAGCTTCCATAATGGAAAGTATTTCAGATACTGTTTTTCCGGCGCTAGACAGTTCAGTTTCTAATTTAGCGATTTCTTTTTCAATTTCCTCTTGGATCCTATTTACTTTCTTCTTTTTCATCGCAGAATAGCTCAAGGAAGACTCTCTAACCTTAAGTTTTATCATTTCCCAGAGAAGGGCTGGGCTCACTGTCGGGTCGTTTTCATAGCAAGTTTTGGTTTGGTGTATAGTATTCTTTATCAACTTAACATTATCTTCATCTGACAAGAGAGATGTGTTCAACTTCCAAAAACCATTCCCCCTTTGATTGGAATGCAAAGAGATTATCAACGTGATCATAGAATGATCTGTTCTATAGCCCGGCACTATATCTACGGTTTGTGTTATCGTAGCGACACTCTGACTTACCAGAAAGAAATCGAGTCGACAATGAATTTCAGGAGTTTTTCGTCGCCAGGTGTACCTTCTGCCGTCCGGATTGAAGGTCCTCCATATATCAACTAAATCAAATTCCGTAAGCGCGTCATGCACAACACTTGCTGATTGTTTATGGGTCTTTGCAAGGCCGCCTTTTTTATCCTTTTCCACATCGAGGACGAGGTTGAAATCTCCACCGATTATTACATCATCGCCTTTAAAATCCCTCAGGTGATCAAAAAAATTTGTGAAAAACGACTTGTTGTCATCATTTGGGGCATATAAGTTAGCAATTGTTAAGTAAATACCATTTGTTCTTATATCACAAATTAGAAATCTTCCCAACGGGTCTATATAAGTTTTAAGGATTTGAAAAGTGAAATTGTTATTAAATAGTATACCGACCCCTGCTTTATTACTTGTACAACAGCTGAAGAGGGCCTGATAACCCCATTCAGACGTCCACTGTTGCATAAAGTTATTTGTACAGTGTGTTTCCTGCAACAAATAAATTGAAACTCTGGCATTTTGTTGTCATTTTCCAAATTTTCTTCTATAGAGCATACGATTGAATTAGCCATCAGAGGTCCTAGTGAAAAACCCATTGCCACGTCATCTACTTGCTCGCAGAGTTTTCCTTAAGAAACCCGATCAGGTTGGCTTTACTAATATCTAGGTCATATGTTTTGTTGAACCAGTTCTCAGTAAAGGCCTTCTCGGCAAGGATCTCAATGGTCTCATCAAGAGGGACGTTTGTAAAGAGCGCGGACACGTTATAGGACACTAGGATGTCATTCGTGTTCACAGTCATTTGTCTAATCTCCTCAGCGAAAGAGAATGTGTCATAGATTGTGCAGTGGTTAACTGTTAAAGGCTTAGGCTTGTCATTATAAGCCACTTGGCAAGGGCGTAATTGTAGGTATCCGTAGCTCATAGGATGGGTCGCTTCGCTACAATTCCTGACACATTTGTTGGAACACTCTCACTGTCTCCCCCTGCCCCCAATGTTGATAACAATGACTTGCTGCACAACCAAAATTGGTTCAATCAACATTGAGGGGAATGGAGAGCGGCAGATTTAAACAGGTGAATTTGTGACATTGAGAGAAGTGCTCCAACAGAGTGAGACCGAAATTGTAGGTTTTCTTTGTGTGTGTTCGGGGGACCATAAAAGTGAGCAAGTCACGAGCCTTTCGTGCGAACGAAGTCAACAATCTTTTGAGGCAGGATTTCAGTACGAACAACGGTGCCAAGATATTTTCACTTTGCAGTAGAGGGGAGTGGTACTTGGCTGGTCGCCCCCTTGTGAAATAGCCACCAAAAACCGTCGGTTTTATTTTAACCACTGCGATTTATTTATAACCTGCTGGTTTTATGGGTTCTTACTGCACAACGGTAAATAACCACCACAACTGTAAGTTTTGTTTTATAAAACCACTATGATTTTTTTAACCTGTTTGTTCTGGTTTTATGAGGTTTGAAAGCCCAACGGTAATAACCACCAAAAACTGTTTTATTTTAACCACCATGCTTTTGTCAACCTGTTTGTTCTGGTTTTACAACTTTTTAATTAAAGCCCAACTGTACATAACCACCAAAAACTGTTTTATTTTAACCACCATGGTTTTGTCAACCTGTTTGTTCTGGTTTTACAGGTTTTCAAAGCCCAACTGTAAATAACCCCCAAAAACTGTTTTATTTTAACCACCATGGTTTTTTTAACCTATTTGTTCTGGTTTTGCGGGTTTTCAAAGCCCAACTGTAAATAACCACCAAAAACTGTTTTATTTTAACCACCATGATTTTGTCAACCTGTTTGTTCTGGTTTTACAGGTTTTCAAAGTCCAACTGTAAATAACCACCAAAAACTGTTTTATTTTAACCACCATGATTTTTTTTCCTGTTTGTTCTGGTTTTACGGTTTTTAAAGCTCAACGGTAAATAACCACCGAAAACTGTTTTATTTTAACCACCGTGATCTTTTGTCAACCTGTTTGTTCTGGTTTTATGGGTATGTAAAGCCCAACGGTCAATAACCACCAAAAACTGTTTTATTTTAACCACCATGATTTTCTTTGCCTGTTTGTTCTGGGTTTATAGAGTGTTAATACCCAACAATAAATAACCACCAAAAACTGCTGTATTAAAATATGGATAAACATAACGAAAGCTTTCCCAGGAACGATGCTTTGTAATTATCCTGTTGTCAAGTTCATGAGAGCCTTCACCTACTCTTCTTTCCTTGTCTACACGTAGACTAATGGTTTCGAACGAACAAAGACACATCACGCTCTTTTACAAGCTTGTCATTTTTCGGTCATTCAAAATTAAAAATATGACCATTTCTATGTTTCCCGTTTTGATTATCCCTTTGGGCCTAATGGGGTCCCTGGACGGGGTCGTGTATGACTCCAGAGGTGATATATGGACCCGGCCATTTCTGTTGTACTTTGCTTTTTCATAAAACAATCACTTCGCTAAGCAATGAATTTCTGAAGAAGGACTAGATCTTTGCATACATCTTTCATTTGGCAAACTTTGATCAATTCAGCTAGAGTTACTTAAAAAACAATCAGCAACTTTTTTCCAAATCTTTGGCAAATTGGGCTTTTCACCAAACTCTTTTAATGGAAAAGTAAGCTGGACATCGTTCCGCAGATCGAAAAGAAAGGCGACGAACGAAGAGGATAACCAAGCAAACAGTTCTAGCCAGTAGATCGACCGAGACACTCGCAAGGCCACGTCAAGCAGTCAAACTTCGACAATTTGCGTAAAAGCCGGACACATCGAACATATGCTTAAATGGATGCTAGTGGAAGGGCAGGTTGCGAGAGCATCCGGAATATTAAAGAAAGATACGGAAGTACAAAGGGTGTTTCGGAGGAGACGCGTCAGGCTGCCTCCTGTAATCCCTAAAGAGACTTCAGTTCTTTTGACACTGTTTAGTTGCAGTAATTGCTAGCAACATAAAGTCTCGGGATATCCATTGAAAACTGCAGTATTTAAATATAAAGAGTTTAACAACATTTTAGTAGAAATACAGTATTCTTGTTTGAAAGATATTATTGGAAGGAAAACAATCTTAAATGACCTTCATGATTTCAGCTTGTTTTCCTCGATCCTCCGCTGTCTATCAAAACTAATTTACATTGCAAGAAAAAGTGTTTTATAGGCTGTTGGAAACTATGTTGTCATTGACTATATTAAAGAGCCTGCTTCTTTGCAAACGTCAAGCTTTTGAGAAATTGGATGATATCATGTTTGACTAAAAATTCTTTAATTTTATTTATTAATTTGTTATGTTGGTCATTTAAGAATTAAGTTCTTACATGTAAGTGCAAGTTCAAACAGCCAATTTTGAGTTTTAGTAGATGTCAATTCAAGAAAGCTGTGTTGGTAATATGATGAACAATTACAGTTATAAAATGGGGTTGGAAGGCCTACGCGACTCCTACTTCACGTCTTTGTTCTCCTCGCCTTATCTCGGTCTGTTGACCAATTTTGCTTCTTGTGTTTTTGTAGTGGGTTGAGTTTGGAGGCTTTTTATCTGGTGACTGAATTGAGCTGTTACAACTTAGGCGTCACATTTTTTAAGACTTTGTTCGCGAGGTCATATCTGATAAATTTTCTGATAACCGGTGGATTCTTGTGGCGCCCTGCTGTACTACTTAACAAATACCAAGGATGCAGCATGTCTTTCATGAAAAATGCAGATGATGTTTACGTCAGATGCCTTACATTTACACAACATTCAGCAACATGGTTACATTACACAAATTAAGGTTCTGTGCCACATAACTAGCCATAAAACTCTTCACTCAAGGAGAGTTTGTCGTCATCTTCTACCAGATGACAAAAAATCCCACTGTGTGCACTAATGATAACACACTGGAAAATGAGTTCTAAATCCAAACACTAATGCCAGCCCCTTCAATATCTTTTGAATTAGGGAATACTCCTTAGTTACTGGTAGTAGGCAGTGATCAATTTTTGGTGACCAGGTCGCAAGTACTTACAGTTTGTTCTCTGCCAAATCATTAAACTTGAGTCTCACGAAATATCTGTCTCTCTGATTTTTGCCAAGTTAAGTTGCTGCAAAAATTAGTAACAGTAAGTTATATCTAAAGTAAGTAAAATAGCTAGCTTAAATTCCGTTGAGATAAATTTTAGGAACTTAGTAAAGTAGATCAAAGTAGCTGATTCTTGTTTTATCACCCATAGAGCTTGTTTTTAAAATGGGCTGCTAGACCATCTGGTTCAACAAAAAATCTAATTTGCTGATAGGAAATATCAGATTTTTTAACTTGCCTTTCACTGGGAAAACAGGTGTCATTCCCTGCTGACTACCAAGTACATGTCTTTGCCTTCTCCATACGATCTGTGCTTCAACCCATATTGTTCAGAAATTTTTAGAAAATTTTTTTAAAAATGTGTTTGATGATACCGATTCCGCGGCAGGGGTGGCCAAAGAACATTATGAGTAGAAAGCACTTGTAATGTACATAATTGAACAGGTGGACACATTTTTTCGGTGTGATTTTTGCTGATGACCGTCTTTGTGTTTCTTGCAAACCACAAGCTACAGGCGTCAAGTTGTCAAGGTAATTTCCTTTCAGGCTTGTACCATTATACGCAAAGAAAATAAATGGAAGTCAGGGCACTTAACTTGTCACTGAGAGACGTTCAGAGAAAAGTGAGTTGCAGGAGATGGAAAGCACTACTTTGCTTCTGGGTTTTCTTCTTGTAACTCATTTAAAGTTGGCGCTACAGATCCAACTTCAAGTTGACGGAAACAGTGGTTTAAAGCGAGCTGTAATTTTACAGGGTGCGCCTCGAGTGTCCTACGGCAACTTTGCAGTTGACAAGTTTCACCGCCTTCAAGTAACAGTTGGTTCATATATCGACTTTGGTGAGCAGTTACAGAGATTGCGCCATAAGCTGTGTTAACACTCCGCCATGTTCTTCGTTTAACATCGCAACATCTCCCGATTCTGAAGGAAAATTCCGATGCGAGCTCCTGAATGAGGACAAGTTCAGAAGCTTTAATCTGCTAATTAGTTCACAAGATTATCACCATTACAGCATCAAGATAGGGCAAGCGCGACTAATCGACTCTTTACAATGTAAATTCTACACGTTTTTTTTAATGGCGGAGCCCGCCTGCGAAGCCCGCCAGCGGAACACCAATGCTAAGCAAATTTGGTAACCTACAATCTCGTACCCAGTGCCCTCAGGCTTCTTGGTCAGCGGACGGCGCCAGGAGAGACTCTGGGATAATGGAAGTGTTACCGCAGGAATCCTGCAGTTAACGGTTCTTAGTTTTGTTACAGTGAACAGCTCAGAACAGCCAATCAAAAAAATCACATTTTTCCCATTACCTCAGAGTCTCTTCTGGCTCCGCCCCCTGACCAAGAAGCCTGAGGACTCTGGGTATGAGATTGGGTAACGTATCGATCCGAGAAATTTTGGCTGTGACGTCAGCGTACGTCCACCCGCCCACCCGCCCGCCCGTACAGACTCTGGCGGAGGGGGAGGGGAGTCCCAAGACAACCCGATGGGGGTGGAGAATGCCATCTTTTCTTGGCGGGAAATCGGGCGGTGCTTTTGGGCACCCGGCGTTTTTCTTGGCAGGAAATCGCATGACCACCGTTGCTTTTGAAAAAGTGGTTTTTTAAAAGCTTAGCTTGTTTAGCAAAACGATTTAGTTCCACAGTAGTGAAGTTTAGAACTTGAGAAAAAATATCAAATAACTATAAATGGAAAGAAAGAGTTCAACATAGTACTCAGTTGTTTTTAGGAAAGCAAAAAGTTCAAGTTACTAAGACTTCATCTTTGTTGTCGGTTCGGTGCTGCGAACTGCGTCCGCACAGCCCTTGAGTTCGCAGTATTTCGCAGCGCTCCCGATTTGAAATATAGCAGAGCTAGTGCCTTCTGGTTTTTTCTGTCCACAATCATGGTGTTTGTGGCGGTCCGAACACATTTTTCCAGAAAAACGACCGCCTGTTTAGTCGGCGGAACTGCAATCAATAAACATCCGTTTGAGTATAACAATGCATAAGGTATTATACGTAGTGACAGGTTAGTTGAGTGGTTAGAGCGATCCCCTAGCGTTCGGGTGGCTGGAGTTGGAATCTAAAAGGGAGCAAAGTTTGTTGTTTTCATTCTTTTCCTTTCTTTTCTTTTCTTTTTTTATTGGTAACTACTTTAAAAAATAAATAAGTTCCAGCAATAAAAGAGGGGCTCCGCTTTTAGGTTTGGCTAAATCTATATTTTATTTGCTTGAGTAGTTTTTGAGGACATTTCTTTTGAAAAAATTGGAATGTCGTTAGTTTGTAGCTAATATGCTTACCTTTGAATCTGGGTTTAATTTTTTTTTTTAAATCGCGACAATCGATGGTCTCACGAAATCAATTGCAATTTGATTCTTCCTTAAAATTGAGAAAAATTAAATCTTGCAAAACAAACTACTCAATAGCTCTGTCACTTTCGTTAGAATAAGTACACACGAAAATAGTAGGCAGAATAATAAGTAAGGTAAGTTGAGGTCAAAGACTGGGCCGCCATTTCAATTTTTTCTTGCGATTCTGGAAAGAATATCGGATACATACATACAAACATTATGCGTTTCTGGGAAACTCCTCACCTACCGCTCCCCTAACCCAGTATTTTACCTTAAGTGATAATTAGTTTAAATATTGTTGGATTATGGGAGGGGTAGGTAGGGAGTTTCCCAGAAACGCATAACGATTCAAAATATCGATCCCAAAAAATAACACTGATTATATACAAAAGAAATTACTTTGCGCACCAACTTTCACCTGAAACAACCGTCACAAGCTTATAAATTACACATGGAGGTTAACATTTTATATACGTGTACTTAGTTGTTATCAGAATACTCACCCGTTTTGTTTCAGCCCGTATTAAAAAAACGAGGTTTTCAAATTGGAGAAAAGCCGTTAAATATGCAGAAATCGATTCACAACCGTAAAAGACTTTTTTCATGAAACTGAGACCAACAACAACATTGTAGCCGAGCTTTTCACTTCACACATTATTCGGAATCGCGGGGGTATTAGCAAAATAAACCCATTTCATCAAAACGCACAAACCCATTTCACTTTGTCACTCATTGTTATTTGAATATTTCAAACTCTAAAACATGTGTCTTGAAATATTGCCGAAATTAGATGTCGCTCGTTTCGAACTGTATGCTACGGCACATGTGTTCCTCTTTAAATTCAAATGCAGTAAATTCAATCGACTACAACTCGATTTGGTTTCTGAATTAACGTTTATCTCAATTCGGTCGCTCTGTGCAGAACTGATTTCGGAATATAAGCCGTTGCTGTTTGGGTGCGCCCACGATGATCGCGGCGGGAAACCAAAGCAAAAATTAAACTAGCCGCAAGAGCGATCTGCGAGATCTGGAGCCGACGTTTCAAAACATGTTGTGGAGCTGTTGTACATGTGTAGCACGAAAGGATCAAGTTGGCACTCTGTCAACAACCATTTTAAACTTAAAAGGACTATACGTATGTCGGCATGGAAAAGCCAAAAGCTAAGTACATTTTTCGTTTTCAATTTGCACCAGTGGAAGCCAAGATAATGGTTCAGTAGAGTGCGTGGAGAGTGTATGGAGAGTGCTATGAAGTGAGGAACAGCTAACACTATAGAATTTCCCCCAGCCAGTAATGGTTCCGTGTTTGTTCAAATACTTTCCGTGCAGTAGAATAAACTTTTTAGAAACAAACAGCCTTAAAATGCGTTTGGTTACTGGCGGCTTGGATGGAAATAGATTCCAGCTTGATAAAATTGTACCGAGGTCTTAAATTTATTTCTCAGTTCCGTGTCTCTTTGATAAGATAAGTAAAATCCCTTTTGGGGTTTGGCTTAGGCTCGTTTTCCATTTGGAAATTTAGTTTGGCTTGTTTTCTATTTAAAAAATTATTTTGGCATGTTTCTCATTTGAAAAAACGCTCAATATTTAGCCAAAGCACTTGCAATACACATTTAGCAAATATTTGACAACTGCCAAAAAACAGGAAAATTTCGATTCCTTCCCACTGCCCCTTTTTTTACGTCTGCCTACACTGTCAACTTAAGGGGTTTCACATGGCGTGTTACTACTTTGTTACCGTGAAATACAATTCCTGTCCTGCATAGAGAAATTAAGCATGTCATTAGCGCGCTGTTTTTTAAAAACAATCCTGAGAAAAGGTTTTGTTTTCAGACACCTTGCCCCAGTTTCCATGTAAAAACAACGCAAAGTGGTGTGTTCCAAATTACGACGACAACCAGTACCAACGTGATTGTACACCGGGCTACCAAGGACGGCACTGCAAAACAGGTAAGCTTTACTGACAAATAGGGAAAAGATACAAGTGTTAGTACGAAAACTGCTCAAACCTTGACCGCAAAAATTTGGGTCGCACACGTTTGTGGTGATGATGATGATGATGATGATGACGATGATGATGATGATGATGATGATAACACTTGCCAAGTAGTTTAGCTTCCCTTTCCCCGTTCACAAAAATCTCTTCAGCTAACTGAAAGTCTTGTCAAAAAGCTCAGGAATTATAAGCTGACTATAAGAGTTGAAACATCACCCGCTCACCTAGAGCGGTTGTAGCTTCGCATCAAGTTTCGCTTCATATCTTTTTAACTGTCTTGTGCTGAATTTCTGAGGCGAATCCCGTAAGACCGACAAACTGTATTTTGCCGGTGTTCTGAAGACCGACCTGCACGGTTTTAATTTTTTTGGCTAAGGTAATAATTTTTAGAGTTTTTAGATATTGATGAATGTTCCAGCAATCCTTGTTTAATATTTGGGACGTGTATTGATCAAGTTAACGGATATGTTTATAACTGTCAGCCTGGATACACAAGAGATCACTACCAAACAAGTGAGTACGCCATTAGCCATGTTTTTGGTATCATATTAAGCGGCAACTTACATGTTCCTGCATGTCATTTTTTTCATAAGATTTGACGAATGTTCCAGTAATCCTTGTTTCAACGGAGGAAAACGTGTATTGATCAAGTTAACAGATATGATTGTAACTGCCAGCCTAGATACACAGACGTTTACTGCCAAACAAGTGGGTTCAAATTCTGGCGGCTGGAAAAAATGGTCGATTGACCATATCTTTCACTAGATCGCATATAACAGCTGTATGGAATTTTCTTGGCATATAAATATTTATGTTCACTTTTGCCTTAACGTATAATTTATATCACGTGACAGGTCACCCGACCAGAATGTTAAATTTTCGAAAAATCACGAATTGCTAACAAAATTTAGTTGTCTTGAGAAAGAAAACAGCTTTTTCGATAGAAATCAAACATATCTAACCTTGTACGTTTGGAATATCCTGGATCTTTAAAAATTCGATATGTAAGTGTTCAAAAGTGGATTTTTATGGGAACAATTGACTTTTGCCCTCATAACTTTAGTTTGGTACATGGCAATAGGCGATCATTCAAAACGTGAAGGGCTGCAAATAATTAAACTGCATCTGAAAAGCACTTATGTTCTCTGCAGGAGCATTTATGTTCGCTGGTTCGCTGTTATCTCTCAGTCATCGCACTGGGAATTCGTCAATTATTTGTACTTTTCAGAGCAAGTCACTTGACATGTCACGGGACCTGAGAGAACGCTTTTAAGCTTAAAAAGCCCGTACAATGTTAAGGATGGCGAAATCTCTGTTTGTGGCAAATTTCGTTTCATTTCCATGCTCCAAGCCAAAAATCGTGCAAATAAACAGCTTTTTCCTGGTTACTCCGTTGACCCAGGCCTTAAACTGCTTGAGTACTAAAGTCTTTCATTTTAGATATTGATGAATGTTCTACTAATCCTTGTTTCAACGGCCAGCCTGGATACTGCCAGCCTGGATACTGACATAGGAGATCACTGCCAAACAAGTTAGTACTCTAATCTATAGATTTAGCCAAGCCTAAAAGCGGAGCTCCACGTCTCTCTTTCATGCTAATTGGCCCGTAAAATACAGTAAATTTTAGTTGTGCAGTTATTCCCTAAGAGGTGGAAAACAGTAAGGGAAAACATGCGGACCCCTGAGGAAACTGTGAGTTGGCTTATTTTTCGTCAAATAGAAGACTTCAGTACGACTTTCACCGACAGCTCTTTGTAGCATTCTTTCGAAAGCTACAAGCAGTTCCAAAAACCTTGAGAAATTCCATAGATTTTCGCTCTTGTTTCACCAACTCAGATGGAATACCTTCGCATCCCCCCTCCCCCCTAATCAATGTTGTATGGATTTCGACATGTCAATCAAAGTAACAAGGAACAACATTGAAAGGGGGAGGGGGGCGAAGAGAGCAACCAAGGCTTTGATTTCTTTCCAACGGGCCGCTTTAACGCGAGAGTCCGATTTTCCGGGGGAGTGTCTCAACAATTTTGCAAATGCTTGTAGCTTATTAAGATCAAGAAGAGTACCTGTAAAACTACAATTGCTAAAAAAAACCCACTTAAAGACCTTTCCATGCAAATACACATTTCTCACTGATTCCAATGCATCCCATTGGCTGTTTAGTTCTGTTAACAATGAAACATTTCTCGAAATCTATCTTGCTAAAATAAATAATATTTTGCCCGCATCAAACCGTTAACTGACAAAAATTCTCCAAAAAATGTTTTCGGAAACTTTCAAGCACGCGTATAATTATCAAGAGAAAATGGCACAAGTTTTTCAACTGCGAAGTCAGTATTAATCGGGCGCTTTCAAGAACATACCCTGAACTAATTTTAGGAAGCTTTTAGAGTCTCATTTTAGACAAAATACATGTAGACAAACCGAGAAATGCTTTGCTTACAGTTACTTAAATAAAGATTTCATTTCGATCTGAAACTAAAGACACACTGAAATGGCTTAGCGGTTTAATAAAAACGAAACGAACCCGAAAACATGCCACACTGAACTCACTCACTGAAACGGCGAGTCTAAGTTTAGTCGCTAAATTGGGACAGAAATGTCATTCACTTCAATTGGAGAAACCAAAAAATATAACAATATAAGGAAGATAAAATATTCCACAACTGAACAAAAAACATACGGAACTTTTCACAAAGACTATAAACTTAAAAATGACGACAGAGCGACTCCTCATGCCCGGGTGTTGAATACTAAATTACGAATTAGTCAAATCAACCCAATATGCATCGCCGAAGAATAACAACCTACATTGAAAAAAACAACACAGACTCAGTCTAGAATAGTCACGATTTCCACTTTTCGAATAAAATGCAGTAGAATTCCTCTAAGAAAAATACTGAAAATTACGCGCTAAAGTTCAGAACCCTAAATATCATATTGCTCACTAATGAAAATTCCTTTAATGCATAAACACAGAAAAAAGGACAAGAAACCCTCAAAAACATGAAATGTCATTCACATACGAAGCACTTGTTTGCCTAGGAAAGCAATCTGCATTCAATTTTATCCTCGAGTGAAGTTACTCGCAAGCCGGCAAACGGGAACTACGAGCTATTTTTAAACAAGTTTTTAAAACATTTCAAGAAAATTACCGCAATTCACTAAACATGTAAAGTTGCTCAATTAAACAATTTTTACAATGTAAATCCACAATCAAATCTGTAATTTACTTTACCACTGAACTGAAAGAAGGCCTTGAAAATCTAAACAAAAGTCGCCGGGTTCTTTCCAGATCTCCTTAGCTTTGAAAAAAAAAAAAACAAGTATGTCCTCCTTGAACAAGCTCTCAAGCTCTCCAATATCTTCTATGTGCGCCATCGAGATTAAAGCAATCCTTTTCCTTTTCATGATGAACTGCTACAAGTCTTCATTCCAAGAATGTATTACAATTATCGTATTGAAAATCGAGCGTACGAGGAACTGCAGCCGCCATATTGTTTACTTTAGCGACAAGAAAGAATGGCATTCCACCTACCCCGGTCAGGCTGTCTTGGGACTCCCGTCACCCTCCCCCAGAGTCTTTACGGACGGACGGATGGACGCTGACGTCAGAACCAAAATTTTTCGGATCAACGGGTTACCAAACTTTCTTACCCATGGTGCTCCGCGAGCTCCGCTAATAACCATATTCTGTTGAGAATGGTGGAGAAAATTTAAAGTTAGCTGACTCAAAAACAATGCTGATTGCAAGAGATAGTCATAGTAATACTGTTCGATGAGATACCCATACATCCCTTTTGAACTTTGGAAGATTCCGACCTATTTCGTGAGTTAAAAGAGAGTACTCAGGAGTTAGCCACCAAAATTTCACGCTATTTTTTCCAACCAATTTTTTACCTAAACTTTATTTGGAAAAATTTCGCTGTGACATAGTATTGCGCACGAAACTTATGGCAACTATGTTTTGACGGGCAAATTCAATGTAAGTGAATGTCAAATTTTTGGTTCATTTTCCGTTAAAATGAATACTTTTTTTCAGTGGGTCATAACACCTAGTGATAGGTTTTTATTACTTCTGAGTCAATTAAGATGGTTTTTGGCATCAGAAAAAAATACTATAATGGTGGATCTAATATGGCGTACTTTTGTCAAGTATGGCTTTACGTGACGTTATTGGCATTCTACCAATTTTAATGGCTAATTTTCAAAGAACTGTAGCTCATTTTCCCCTCTTAAAGTAGGTGTTAGAGTTACGGTTGAGAGGCGGATTCCCCGGTCTTAAGCACTTCAAAACAGCTTAGAACTTTTTTTGTCGAAAATAGGTGCGAAAAGTTACGGTATGATTCGGGATAGCATCTCCTGTTCCCCTCCTAGCATTTTTCTGGATTTTGCGTGCGAGATTTTCCTCATTTTTCGGAAAAAAAAAAACTATTTGATTCTGACAATCCACTGTTTTGACATATACTAAAACAATTATTCACCTCGGTGACGGTGAAGCCGGTGGTAGATATTTACCTCGACAGCTCGGCAAATATCCACCACTATTCACCACCACTCGAATTACATGACTCATTAAATTAAATGAAAATAGAATGATGTGTGGAGAGAGGAACTCTGCAAAAATTCTCAGTTCCAGATGGGATTTGAACCCACGATCTTCCATACACTAGTCGGATGCTCTAACCACCGCACTACGGGAACTTTAATGGTGCGCAATGGTCAACTGTGGGCTGACACAACCAATAAAGATAAGAAGTCGTCATCATCGTTTCATATGATTTCGTTCATATGTCAAATTACCCCAGGGTTCAGTATTGCGTAATGAAATCTGTGTAAGACAATAAATGGTTATTACTGCTGCTAAAGTAACCATACTTTCCTCTTTTTATACCGCAGCGTAATGACTGGAGTTAACGCCTCAGAGTATTTATTCACAAACTTAAAAGCTAGAGCCACCTTGTACAGCGTAGTAAAATAGCACCACATGCAGCAAAGTACTTCAAATCTGCTTTCGTTTGAACCCTTACACTTCACAATAGTTAAAGGGTTAAAACTCCAGGAATGGGGACAATTTGAGCCTCAATAAGACGGCATCCACGCAAGCACTTAGGCCATGGTTGATTCTGTTCTAGAAAAATAAACATTAAACAAAAAGCAGTTTCCTTGTTCTTCTTACGTTTGTGTTTCTACGTAAGCCTAGGCTTCTTCACTGAGGGCCCTGTGTTATCCTTATCAGCTGAAGCCCTTAGTTCTGTCGCAAAACTAAGTAAACGTTTGTGATCTTAAGAGATGCTGAACTGCTTAAGTTTATGTTACGCATGCGGCTAATACTTCAAAGACGTCGCCCTTGCAGGCTGCGTTCAATATTCGCTACTATCTTTCTTGTCATGTTACTTCACACAAACTGAACGTCTCGTACTCAATGAGTCGTTATTTATATTGAATGGCCATAACAACTCTGACAACTGAGTGGAGCATGATAAATCTCAGTGAGAATTTTCTTGGCTTGCAGGTTTGTTTTGTGATTGCCTCTCCAAAGAAGCCTTTTTTGGCAGCTGGCTTCGTAAGAAAATTATACTGAGATTATAGCAAATTTTATCCAATGGCAATACGGCGTGACGTCTTCAGTTGCATCTTACTGAATATACAAGTTCATTATCCTTAATTATAACTGGCAAATTTGCCCTAATGTTCGTATGCTAAAATTAATTATAAGACAGCTCCTGACCACTTAATTTGTGAGATATTGACATGCAGCAAATTTAGAGTGAAAACTGTTTTAATGCTATGTCTCTCAACATCAAAAAGTGATTTTTGGGTGCTAGAACATTTGCCAAGATAAGGAAAATTTTTTTTCGCGAAAGGTCCAATTGTTGATGTAAAGATAAACTGTGACTTAAATGGGATCTCGTAACCTCTGGAACGTTTTTCTCCTTTTTCTTTCTCAAAGTTTGTTATAGATTGGTAATAGGAGTTCGCGTCGTCCAATTCGGTCTGTAATCATACTCGCGATTGAGCAAATTTCGTATGATATACAGACCGAATTGGACTCCACTCAGTCTTCTTACCATTATAAATGGTAAGGTTATTGGAACAGCGCTCAATTCTACACTAAATAACATTTTATTATTTATGTTATAAATTTAAGGAATTTTTTTTAGATAAAGACCGTTTCGTGACGGTTCTTGTTTTGCGTGATTTTAAAATGATATCGTTTTTCTATTTATTATCTTTTAGCTCGGAACATTTCATCTCCGCCTTTTGCTTTTCAATCCTAATTATCCTGATTTAGCTCAAAAATGTTTTTCCATCTTCTTGTTGATTAAGATGAGTAAACTTGAAGTTTCATATTTACTTTTTAACACTGCACGAAAAGACGGATTTACCGAGCTTTGCAACTGAAGTAAATATGTAGCAAATTTAGGGCTCTAAATTTGTCACAAATTTGCACAGGCGGCATTGTCGAAGCAAAGACACACACTTGCATCAGATTTGTGTCAGTTTTGCCACCAAGGTAAATTTTCAAATTTCACATTTATTTGCTGTAATTTTGCTACCCCTAAAAATCAATACTTTTACGGAGTCCATAAATCTAAGCAAACACGGTGAAAATCAACTTATTTACATTAAATTACCATCACTTTTACTCTAGTGGCAAATAAACAAATTTGCATTACTTATTCTCACATTTACTATTATAGCAATTGCACCTATTTGCACCAACTTTACATCAAGGTCAAATCAGGAAATTTAGGTTTATTTACCCCATATTTACTAAAGGAGCAAACGTACTAATCTCCGAACACGCAAACAAGTGGCGTAAATCAAAGTACTGTCACAATTACTTGAGTAGCAAATAAACAAATTTGGATATCTTCACTTACATTTGCTATCATTATGGCAATTCTGTTTATTTGCACCAACTTTACACCAAGTCAGCAAATTTAGGTTTATTTACCCCAGAAGCAAATATGGAGCAAATATAACCATTTCCATTTTCGCCAACCTACTCTTTTTTCTATCAAACCCGAAGATTTTCAAGTCATATTTAGGCCCAGTTCAGACGCCGTACCTCTCATGTGCCGTACCAAACACATTTTCGCCCCTAGGTTGTATTAAGCGGCAAGCTTTGCCGTACCCTAAGATTTTGGCTTGCCTAATTGAAATCTGTCGAAAAAAAACTAATTTGAACACCGTACAACTGCCAAAAAACTACGTACTACTTGGTACGGCACATGAGAGGTACGGCGTCTGAACTGGGCCTTAGTGTACCTGTTAATCAGCAAATTTGTCCTAAACAATCCTTTTTGACTTCTGTAAGAAAGTGCACAAGTATATAAATCATGGCTGAAAACGTACTTAAAATGGCGAATTATTTCCCTCCAAACAAATTGCAAATCTTAGTAGTTTTCGTTCTCACATTGGATAATTCAGTCTTGAACGCGGTCAATCAAACGCACTATGGGATTCCAATGGGATAATGATCACGCGCGCGTCATGTTTTCACGCCACACGCAATTTTCGCGCCCGCTCGCGTGTCCTTTGTGCTAATCAACCCCTAGTGGATTTTGGAGGTGGATTCATTAGAAGAACAAAGAAAAATGTTTTCTATGCCAGAGGGACTTTGAATATTACATATCCCAGAAGTGCCCAGACATACAATGATTCAAGAACTCCACGATGTTTGAATTAGCAAGGATGCACAACATTTGCTTAACATTTTGTCTCAATCTGGTAATTATGTTGCATATTTCACAACATTTTCCTAAATCTTTTCGTCTCGAAATGCTTATTATGTTGCATATCCCAAAAGTGCTCAGGCATATGGTGATGCTAGGACTCCAAGCTGAGTCAGCCAGAAAGGATATTCAACATATCTAAAATTTTGCCGCTGAACAGGGTAAGGTTTTTGGCCTCTCTGTCCTGTACAGGGTATATAATTTTATGGGAGTTTGTCCCAAACAGGGTATGAACGCGTCCTAAACAAGGTATGGCTGCACGATTGTCACCGTTGTCACTTATACATAGCCAGTCATAGATCGGAAACCTGACGTTTGCCGCCCAGTCTCTAAAATACTGTAAAATTGTCTCGAACGTGAAGAAAGTGTGTATTTTTTTCAATTGTTCTAAACAGGGACCTAAAATGGAGGGTGTTTTCCTAAACGGGATTGGTATTTTACGGCTTTTTGTCCTAAACAGGGTCAGGGTATCAGATCTTCAGCGGTACCCCTACACTTAAACATGAGTCAAGTACCACAACCGGAAAACATTATTGCTTTGACAAATGAAATCTGTATCTTTCTTTACCGTTTTCATTCTCTTTCAAATGAGCATTTTCTCACTAAAACCATTTTACAGAAGTGCCAGTCATGAAAGATCAGCATTTTTTGTTTGCAATAGGCTTCACTGACTGCCTAAAGATGACTGCATCTTTGCAGTGGGTATCCAAAAAATGACCACATTTTGATAACCCAACAGTGAATACTAGAACAAACAGAAAATGTCACTCATCTTTTGTCACATTCGATTTGTGACTGCGATGCATGAACTTGGCTAATGAAATTCCTTTGTCATGACATGTAATGCATTTACAAAAAGTTTCTCTCTAGATTTCAAATGAGATCTTGACTTTGGATCTTTCTTCTTGGCTTTAAGCTTTTTTTTTCACTTATCTTATTCATTGCTTTCATTTTTGAAAAGTATGAAACACAGAGTTGTTTGTACTAAAATCTGCCAGTCATGAAAGATCAGCATTTTCTGTTTGCAATAGGCTTCACTGACTGCATAAAGATGACTGCATCTTTGCTGTGGGTTTCCCAAAAATGACCA
>CAXIQD010000423.1:0-12217 GCA_964030785.1 Siderastrea siderea | reverse complement strand
AGCGACCCTGGTTTCATCCTCTTCGATCCCGGTGTCTCACCATTTAGAGAAACAAGAACTGGACTGGATAGAACTGATTAGTTTGACCCCAAAGAATCATCAGATTCCGACACTGGCCCTTGATTCAGCCTCTCCCCAAATGTCTCTGAAAGTGCCTCATCTCATCTCCTCTGATTCCTTTCCTTTGCCAAGCTACTAGGAACAAGTGCATCGCTTCTAGTAACAAGTGCCTTGCTAGTAGTAGCAATGTTCGCTTCTAGGGGCTCCTGGCCTAATTAAATTAGAATTACATCATTTGTTTCGGCTCCGAATACCCGAACAGGGTCCGAACCGGGTCCGAAGCAGGGTCCGTCAGGTCCGTCGCCTTCGAAGCAGGTCGGGTGCTGGGAGATCCTCCCGGTTCGGTTCGGGTGTCCTCAGTGGATGTCCTCAGGATCGGAGAGAGCTGCGTCACCACGCTGTGCTCCTGCTTCGCTGAGACGTGGCTCAGTTGGGCCTCACATGGGAAGTGGGATGAACAGGCTTTAAACCACTTGAAGCACGTACCAGAGGCAGTGCAGTTGGGAATCGATTGAGTCAGAGGTGTTGGGATTTGTGGAACTTGGACACTGTCTAGTGTAACTTCTGTCTTGGATTCGGATAGCAGAACCATCGTTTCAGCCCCGCTGACCTCTTCAAAAGCAAGCGGCCAGCCCGCCTTAAAACCCTTCACTCTAGCAGCCGAAAGTTTATTGCTTCGCCCACTCGCCCAGCAAGTCGAACGTGTTGCTAGCGCAGCGGGGCGTAGGGATGGGTAGCGGGTAGCGATGTAAATGCATCAACCTGACTCAGGGTTGAAAGGATCAGACAGGTCAGCACGACCTATGACCATTGTACATATTGTACGCATCCTATTCACATGGGGATTTGTTGTGAGGCCTGAAACAATGCGACATGTCATGTGCAACTTGATGGGCAGCTTACAATCAGCTGGCAGAGCTGGATTCATCCGATTGATTTATCACAAGACCTGGCCAGGTGCACTTAATCATAGTCCAGTGTGGAAGTTCCAGGGGACATTTCGGACAATACATTCACGAGCACGTGTCTTCTTGTTTGTTTGTCTGGAGCTAGACAGATGCTGCAGGTCGGATGCAATCTTCATGCCGGCTGGCGAGGCCGGAGCATGCGACCGGATACATTGACTCATTCCCAGAGTTAGGTCTTACAGTGTCTTGCTGATCCACGTAGTTGTCTCTTCTTCATTCTTCTTCCAATCCCCGGCAGACGGTGGATTGTTGAGACTGACCAGTATTGGATGGCAGGAGTCGTCGCTGTCCTTTCCCATTGAAGTGCGGCTGGCAAGAGATCATAAGCTTTTTCTTTGGAACAGCGACTTGACAGCATCCAGGCTGTATCCAATCTGTGGCAGTCTCGTTATGATTCTTTTTCGTAGAAGCAGGGGCTCACTTGCAGACTCAATGTTCCCCCGACTTAAATGCTTGTTTCGTGTGAAAAACAAACCAACAAACTGCTGCTTATCAACTTGTCCGATGCTTTTTGTGGCAGCGGCGGAGGCGTTCTGCAACTTGGCAGAACAGTTTGTTGATGTGCTTGTTGTTGGCATTTTTAAACATGTTTTGGCACACTTTATTTTAACCACACGTAGATGGCCACGCGTTTTCAGAGGGAGAGTGATTTTTTTCGGTTCGCCTCGGCTTGCAACATGGATGATGAACAGCGCTCGCTTTTGCGCGTACAGTTTCCTGCCAGGGTGGTGCCCGGCTTTTTCTCCCGAGAGGACACCCGACGATCAAAAACAGTTCAAAGGTAGCTGCCAGCCCACTTTGCAGTCTTGCTGTCCTATGAGCTACATGTCCAAATTATATAATTGTAATGGTAGTAGGTAGCCTTGGAAGTCGCACAGAGATCTCAATATGTAATTTATGATAATTTATGTATTTTTATAAGAATATATGCACATACGAAGAAAGACAATAGTAAGTACACTAACCAAACATGATAGCGTGCTGGACTTAGAAAGTGATCTTTCATGACACAACTACGTAAGTGTTGATTGTCACTCACACAAATACACAGTTTGTTTATTTTTTGGTCCAGTATTTTATCGTTTGCATTGAGGAATGCCATATCTTCATGGATGCAGCAGATCGAGCAGCTTCCGCAGGGACTGCAGCTGGGAACTACTCCAACCAGCCCGGTTTGAATCGTGCCATGGATTCACAAAGAGCGTTTTGATCCCGAGGGGTCTGGCCGCCTTTTCCACCTCGGAAGGCCTCTCCCAGTTCTCGTGGAGTTTGGGCGGCACGTGACCAATTCTTAGGAGTTTGTGCGGGTGTCTCAGTCATGCGCTCATATACTCAGAACGTACCACATCCGTCGCCTGTGCAGGGTTGTTCACGCTGATATGATCTGCGAAGATGCATAGCTTCTTGTTACTAGTAGTAACAAGTGCCACGCTAGTAGTAACAAGTGCCTTACTAGTAGTAACAAGAAGCTACTAGGAACAAGTGCCACGCTAGTAGTAACAAGTGCCTTACTAGTAGTAACAAGAAGCTACTAGGAACAAGTGCCACGCTAGTAGTAACAAGTGCCTTACTAGTAGTAACAAGAAGCTACTAGGAACAAGTGCCACGCTAGTAGTAACAAGTGCCTTACTAGTAGTAACAAGAAGCTACTAGGAACAAGTGCCACGCTAGTAGTAACAAGTGCCTTACTAGTAGTAACAAGAAGCTATTAGGAACAAGTGCCACGCTAGTAGTAACAAGTGCCTTACTAGTAGTAACAAGAAGCTACTAGGAACAAGTGCCACGCTAGTAGTAACAAGTGCCTTACTAGTAGTAACAAGAAGCTACTAGGAACAAGTGCCACGCTAGTAGTAACAAGTGCCTTACTAGTAGTAACAAGAAGCTACTAGGAACAAGTGCCACGCTAGTAGTAACAAGTGCCTTACTAGTAGTAACAAGAAGCTACTAGGAACAAGTGCCACGCTAGTAGTAACAAGTGCCTTACTAGTAGTAACAAGAAGCTACTAGGAACAAGTGCCACGCTAGTAGTAACAAGTGCCTTACTAGTAGTAACAAGAAGCTACTAGGAACAAGTGCCACGCTAGTAGTAACAAGTGTCTTACCAGTAGTTACAAGAAGCTACTTGGAACAAGTGCTACGCTAGTAGTAACAAGTGCCTTACTAGTAGTAACAAGAAGCTACTAGGAACAAGTGCCACGCTAGTAGTAACAAGTGCCTTACTAGTAGTAACAAGAAGCTACTAGGAACAAGTGCCACGCTAGTAGTAACAAGTGCCTTACTAGTAGTAACAAGAAGCTACTAGGAACAAGTGCCACGCTAGTAGTAACAAGCGCCTTACTAGTAGTAACAAGAAGCTACTAGGAACAAGTGCCACGCTAGTAGTAACAAGTGCCTTACTAGTAGTAACAAGAAGCTACTAGGAACAAGTGCCACGCTAGTAGTAACACGTGCCTTACTAGTAGTAACAAGAAGCTACTAGGAACAAGTGCCACGCTAGTAGTAACAAGTGCCTTACTAGTAGTAACAAGAAGCTACTAGGAACAAGTGCCACGCTAGTAGTAACAAGTGCCTTACTAGTAGTAACAAGAAGCTACTAGGAACAAGTGCCACGCTAGTAGTAACAAGTGCCTTACTAGTAGTAACAAGAAGCTACTAGGAACAAGTGCCACGCTAGTAGTAACAAGTGCCTTACTAGTAGTAACAAGAAGCTATTAGGAACAAGTGCCACGCTAGTAGTAACAAGTGCCTTACTAGTAGTAACAAGAAGCTATTAGGAACAAGTGCCACGCTAGTAGTAACAAGTGCCTTACTAGTAGTAACAAGAAGCTATTAGGAACAAGTGCCACGCTAGTAGTAACAAGTGCCTTACTAGTAGTAACAAGAAGCTATTAGGAACAAGTGCCACGCTAGTAGTAACAAGTGCCTTACTAGTAGTAACAAGAAGCTATTAGGAACAAGTGCCACGCTAGTAGTAACAAGTGCCTTACTAGTAGTAACAAGAAGCTATTAGGAACAAGTGCCACGCTAGTAGTAACAAGTGCCTTACTAGTAGTAACAAGAAGCTATTAGGAACAAGTGCCACGCTAGTAGTAACAAGTGCCTTACTAGTAGTAACAAGAAGCTATTAGGAACAAGTGCCACGCTAGTAGTAACAAGTGCCTTACTAGTAGTAACAAGAAGCTATTAGGAACAAGTGCCACGCTAGTAGTAACAAGTGCCTTACTAGTAGTAACAAGAAGCTATTAGGAACAAGTGCCACGCTAGTAGTAACAAGTGCCTTACTAGTAGTAACAAGAAGCTATTAGGAACAAGTGCCACGCTAGTAGTAACAAGTGCCTTACTAGTAGTAACAAGAAGCTATTAGGAACAAGTGCCACGCTAGTAGTAACAAGTGCCTTACTAGTAGTAACAAGAAGCTATTAGGAACAAGTGCCACGCTAGTAGTAACAAGTGCCTTACTAGTAGTAACAAGAAGCTATTAGGAACAAGTGCCACGCTAGTAGTAACAAGTGCCTTACTAGTAGTAACAAGAAGCTATTAGGAACAAGTGCCACGCTAGTAGTAACAAGTGCCTTACTAGTAGTAACAAGAAGCTATTAGGAACAAGTGCCACGCTAGTAGTAACAAGTGCCTTACTAGTAGTAACAAGAAGCTATTAGGAACAAGTGCCACGCTAGTAGTAACAAGTGCCTTACTAGTAGTAACAAGAAGCTATTAGGAACAAGTGCCACGCTAGTAGTAACAAGTGCCTTACTAGTAGTAACAAGAAGCTATTAGGAACAAGTGCCACGCTAGTAGTAACAAGTGCCTTACTAGTAGTAACAAGAAGCTATTAGGAACAAGTGCCACGCTAGTAGTAACAAGTGCCTTACTAGTAGTAACAAGAAGCTATTAGGAACAAGTGCCACGCTAGTAGTAACAAGTGCCTTACTAGTAGTAACAAGAAGCTATTAGGAACAAGTGCCACGCTAGTAGTAACAAGTGCCTTACTAGTAGTAACAAGAAGCTATTAGGAACAAGTGCCACGCTAGTAGTAACAAGTGCCTTACTAGTAGTAACAAGAAGCTATTAGGAACAAGTGCCACGCTAGTAGTAACAAGTGCCTTACTAGTAGTAACAAGAAGCTATTAGGAACAAGTGCCACGCTAGTAGTAACAAGTGCCTTACTAGTAGTAACAAGAAGCTATTAGGAACAAGTGCCACGCTAGTAGTAACAAGTGCCTTACTAGTAGTAACAAGAAGCTATTAGGAACAAGTGCCACGCTAGTAGTAACAAGTGCCTTACTAGTAGTAACAAGAAGCTATTAGGAACAAGTGCCACGCTAGTAGTAACAAGTGCCTTACTAGTAGTAACAAGAAGCTATTAGGAACAAGTGCCACGCTAGTAGTAACAAGTGCCTTACTAGTAGTAACAAGAAGCTATTAGGAACAAGTGCCACGCTAGTAGTAACAAGTGCCTTACTAGTAGTAACAAGAAGCTATTAGGAACAAGTGCCACGCTAGTAGTAACAAGTGCCTTACTAGTAGTAACAAGAAGCTATTAGGAACAAGTGCCACGCTAGTAGTAACAAGTGCCTTACTAGTAGTAACAAGAAGCTATTAGGAACAAGTGCCACGCTAGTAGTAACAAGTGCCTTACTAGTAGTAACAAGAAGCTATTAGGAACAAGTGCCACGCTAGTAGTAACAAGTGCCTTACTAGTAGTAACAAGAAGCTATTAGGAACAAGTGCCACGCTAGTAGTAACAAGTGCCTTACTAGTAGTAACAAGAAGCTATTAGGAACAAGTGCCACGCTAGTAGTAACAAGTGCCTTACTAGTAGTAACAAGAAGCTATTAGGAACAAGTGCCACGCTAGTAGTAACAAGTGCCTTACTAGTAGTAACAAGAAGCTATTAGGAACAAGTGCCACGCTAGTAGTAACAAGTGCCTTACTAGTAGTAACAAGAAGCTATTAGGAACAAGTGCCACGCTAGTAGTAACAAGTGCCTTACTAGTAGTAACAAGAAGCTATTAGGAACAAGTGCCACGCTAGTAGTAACAAGTGCCTTACTAGTAGTAACAAGAAGCTATTAGGAACAAGTGCCACGCTAGTAGTAACAAGTGCCTTACTAGTAGTAACAAGAAGCTATTAGGAACAAGTGCCACGCTAGTAGTAACAAGTGCCTTACTAGTAGTAACAAGAAGCTATTAGGAACAAGTGCCACGCTAGTAGTAACAAGTGCCTTACTAGTAGTAACAAGAAGCTATTAGGAACAAGTGCCACGCTAGTAGTAACAAGTGCCTTACTAGTAGTAACAAGAAGCTATTAGGAACAAGTGCCACGCTAGTAGTAACAAGTGCCTTACTAGTAGTAACAAGAAGCTATTAGGAACAAGTGCCACGCTAGTAGTAACAAGTGCCTTACTAGTAGTAACAAGAAGCTATTAGGAACAAGTGCCACGCTAGTAGTAACAAGTGCCTTACTAGTAGTAACAAGAAGCTATTAGGAACAAGTGCCACGCTAGTAGTAACAAGTGCCTTACTAGTAGTAACAAGAAGCTATTAGGAACAAGTGCCACGCTAGTAGTAACAAGTGCCTTACTAGTAGTAACAAGAAGCTATTAGGAACAAGTGCCACGCTAGTAGTAACAAGTGCCTTACTAGTAGTAACAAGAAGCTATTAGGAACAAGTGCCACGCTAGTAGTAACAAGTGCCTTACTAGTAGTAACAAGAAGCTATTAGGAACAAGTGCCACGCTAGTAGTAACAAGTGCCTTACTAGTAGTAACAAGAAGCTATTAGGAACAAGTGCCACGCTAGTAGTAACAAGTGCCTTACTAGTAGTAACAAGAAGCTATTAGGAACAAGTGCCACGCTAGTAGTAACAAGTGCCTTACTAGTAGTAACAAGAAGCTATTAGGAACAAGTGCCACGCTAGTAGTAACAAGTGCCTTACTAGTAGTAACAAGAAGCTATTAGGAACAAGTGCCACGCTAGTAGTAACAAGTGCCTTACTAGTAGTAACAAGAAGCTATTAGGAACAAGTGCCACGCTAGTAGTAACAAGTGCCTTACTAGTAGTAACAAGAAGCTATTAGGAACAAGTGCCACGCTAGTAGTAACAAGTGCCTTACTAGTAGTAACAAGAAGCTATTAGGAACAAGTGCCACGCTAGTAGTAACAAGTGCCTTACTAGTAGTAACAAGAAGCTATTAGGAACAAGTGCCACGCTAGTAGTAACAAGTGCCTTACTAGTAGTAACAAGAAGCTATTAGGAACAAGTGCCACGCTAGTAGTAACAAGTGCCTTACTAGTAGTAACAAGAAGCTATTAGGAACAAGTGCCACGCTAGTAGTAACAAGTGCCTTACTAGTAGTAACAAGAAGCTATTAGGAACAAGTGCCACGCTAGTAGTAACAAGTGCCTTACTAGTAGTAACAAGAAGCTATTAGGAACAAGTGCCACGCTAGTAGTAACAAGTGCCTTACTAGTAGTAACAAGAAGCTATTAGGAACAAGTGCCACGCTAGTAGTAACAAGTGCCTTACTAGTAGTAACAAGAAGCTATTAGGAACAAGTGCCACGCTAGTAGTAACAAGTGCCTTACTAGTAGTAACAAGAAGCTATTAGGAACAAGTGCCACGCTAGTAGTAACAAGTGCCTTACTAGTAGTAACAAGAAGCTATTAGGAACAAGTGCCACGCTAGTAGTAACAAGTGCCTTACTAGTAGTAACAAGAAGCTATTAGGAACAAGTGCCACGCTAGTAGTAACAAGTGCCTTACTAGTAGTAACAAGAAGCTATTAGGAACAAGTGCCACGCTAGTAGTAACAAGTGCCTTACTAGTAGTAACAAGAAGCTATTAGGAACAAGTGCCACGCTAGTAGTAACAAGTGCCTTACTAGTAGTAACAAGAAGCTATTAGGAACAAGTGCCACGCTAGTAGTAACAAGTGCCTTACTAGTAGTAACAAGAAGCTATTAGGAACAAGTGCCACGCTAGTAGTAACAAGTGCCTTACTAGTAGTAACAAGAAGCTATTAGGAACAAGTGCCACACTAGTAGTACCGGTTTCTCCGCAGCAGAGCGGAGTGATCCGTGTTTCCATGTGCTTCCATGTCCTAGGTCCGTGTGCGGCGCCGAAAGACATCACCTGCGGAGCTCCCCAACATGTAGGGATGTTGGGGCGACGCTTCGAAGTGTCCCACTGGAAGCCCACGGAGTTTCCACATGCTTTTCCCGCTTCGCAGTTTCCCTCCGCTCTCCTTTCCAGCGAAACGGATGACGCCTTTGACGAAACTCCGTGACTCGCCGCGAGGCTCTTCGAAAGGTCTTTGCAAGCATCAAGGGCTACTACTTCCAGGCTGCTCCCGCCCAACGCAGGGGGCTGGGCTGCTGCGTTTCGGAGAGGCTGTTTCTTCGAAAAGGGTGGCGTCCATTCTTTTTGGTGGGCTGGGGGAGGCACATTTTTTGGTGCTGAAGACCTTTTCTTGGGGCAACATAGGGCAATCATATTTTGGAACAGACATGCGTTCCAGTGTTCAGCAGCTGGCCGTGAGGACTGTTCACTCTCGTCCCAGAGTGACCGTAGTGTTCTTCCCATCGTGGCAATATATTCGACTTGGCTTGAAGATTGGAGGGTTCCAACGGTTTGCAAGTGACGACCGGTCCACTATAATCAGTCCATGGAATCGGATGAGGCACGATTCACGATGCATTTGGCCACTTTGATGCCATGCAGTCCAATACGTTTGTGCTATGGATGCACTGCACGTGGTTCACATCCGGACGAGCCGGCTTTTTCGTGGTGGAGTGCCAGGAGGGTGGTGGAGTGGAGTCAAAGGATGGGAATAGCAAAGGAAGCCCAACAAATTGAATGTTGCCCCTTTATGAGACTAGTTCGATACCATCGTCATCTGTGGGAGTTTTGATCGAACACCTGACCGGTGGAACCAACACCTGCCCCCGTTTCGCCCCTGCGTAGCGCCCAGCGTAGCGCGCCAGGCGGAGATCTGCGGCCAGGCGGTGACGTGGCTGGCGCCCGCATCAGTTCGCGCAGGCGACGTGTTTGGCGCCGAACCTCGGTGGACAACGAGGTCGCGGAGGTCGTTGTCCACCGGGTGGACATGAAGATGTTTTTTGGTCCGCCATTGGGCAGGTGGACATTGGATGCTCGCCATTAGGCGGTTTTCGCCCGTGAGATCATCCAACTCCTGAGATCTCTTGAGGGTCCATTATTGCGTGCCGCAGATGGCCATTTTCCTTGGGGATTGGAACAACATGCACAAATCCATGTCGAAGTATGGTCAAATCATGTCAAATCTACGATCAAACTCGGATCCACACAATCGCAGTTTGATGTGGCGACATAGGAGTCAACCAACCGTCAACATGAGGTCACGTGGTTGTGTGTTCAATGAGGTGAAGAAAGACATGAGGAGTCAACCAACCGTCGCAGGAGAGTCATCCTGGAACAGGCAAAAACACTGAACATCCTGGGACCCCTCAGAAGTTATTTGTTAATTTTCTTGATTTCAGGGTGATGCCCTGTGAACTCTTTCCATTCATTTGAGGCTGGACGTTCCCGTTCGTCGTTCTGCGGGACTGATCCATGGTTCGCGGCGACCGGCTGTGAACGCAGCACCGTTTTGGTGCCAATGGACAGTCAACGGTTCACATCCAGGTCAGGCGGTCCATTTCTTTTCTGTCAGACTTCCATCTTACAAACCCGTTTTAACAGACTGGTGATAATGGTGGTACATTGACGCCAAACCCCGAACCCCATCAGGGCAGAATGATACATTCGAAATATCTTGACATCGCCAGGAGCTGCCCGCAGAGGCCCATCCTCGCAGGGCCGCCGTGTTTTCCGGTGTTCCGGTGCCTTTGTTTGGCAGACAGAAAAGCTACGAACGGAACAAGTGCATCGCTACTAGTAACAAGTGCCTTACTAGTAGTAACAAGGACGCTAGTAGAAACAATAAGCAATTATGGCAAAGGCACCCATATGGGCCTTCCACATGAGGCACACTTGGTCCAACTCGGAAGGCCCCAAACGGAAAACTCCGAGTGTTCGATACTGAGGGCTAGATATACGTTGCTCTATGACATTTGTGGGAGGATGGGGGCTCCTCCAGGACGGTCGGATGAACACTTTTGGTGGTGGAAAACGTGGGGAATCCTCCACCAACAGCAGGTTCCCACGTTTGTGTCGGACAATTCAGACAATTCAACTGGACCTCCCACCTTCTGTCCGAGGAGTGAAGAAATTTCTGTTAGCGACATAGGCTTCCGCTCAAAAAGGACCCGGGGTACCACATAACCCTGGTTGACCGCTGAACAGGCACCGATTCCTCTATGTTCGGGATGTCCACCAGGATTTGGAGCTTCAGGTTTTGACCAGCCATATGATGCTCGTTCGACACCGCAAGACACCGTGACTTTTCTTCCATGCCAAATCTGAGGACCTCTGCGACACGTCCGCAGGTGGATTTCCGCGTGATGTTGACCTTCCTGGAGTTCTATCGGGCCATGGTCAAGCCAGCGTTCTCAGATGGGCAAGCGACAGGCACTCGATGTGGGCAATATACAGTATAATATACATAGAGAACCCGGTATGAAGGCTTAATGTGTTTGTTTTTTACAAACAACATCATGGGATTGGGTGTATTTGTTTCAAGCTTGGGTACAGAAATCATGAGAAATTGAAAGCCAGACATCCTTGAGAAATCGAGAGAAACGCGCCGGCTTCATCCAAATGTGGACGCGCCGTGTTGGACGATCGTGTCTGACAAAGCTGAACTCATCGTTGGGTCATAAAGTATCAGCTTCGTCTCACGACAGTTCTCGCGACTTCAGTCGTATTCCATGTGACCTCAGTTGTCTTCTACAGCAGTCCAGAAATTGGCTTCTCTGCATTGCAGTAACATGGAGATTCAAAGCTCAACGGTTCCGGTGTTGCCGTCGGAAAGTTGCTGCTCCGGTGCGCCGTGGTTGGCTCCGATGCGCAGGTCACAGTCAGTGGTCCAGTCAGTGTGCTCCTTTCGGTACGTCGGTTTTTTCTTTTTGGGACCAAACATGAGGCTCAAGCATGCTCAAACCGGCTGAAAGGCTCTTGGGACCAAACAAGAGGTCGTATATCACTGACAGTGGGCACGGGCGACCTTCGTGAAGGAAGCTCCATTTGGTGACCTCAGTGGTCTCTGGACGCAGGAGGGGTGTTTACTGACCGAAATGGAACTCGCTGTCTTGTTTTGTTGAATCAAGCAGAAGAACCTCATTCTGCCATGTCATTGTTCAGGTGGCATTGATTCTTACCACTTGACATGTCTGTCTCCGAATCAACCGCATTCATCTATCCGGCTGTTCAGGTTCGTTTATAGTGCGCTTGAACGCACGCAAAGCCGAGTGAAACATGCACTGCAAAGTGTGAACTGTTTTCTATTTCCAGTACCCGTATACAGTTCACTATTTCACTCTTTGCCAATTATATTCAAGTGCTAAGTTTCCCCAAACATCTATAGGAACCAAATCATTAGTGCGAGCGCTCCTGCGTCCATATGTAGTGGCTTACTTGTGTAGCTACTCGCTACTAGCTACCGACCTTCTAGCGGCCTTCTTTCCCCGGGGCTAAGAGGTTTCCTTGGACAGAGGTTCGTCAACTTCAAGCTCTATTCCGACTTGGGGCTCGCCTATCCTCCCAAGGAGTCCGACGGGACAATCGGGTCGTGGGAGGAACCTCACAGCCTTTTCAGCAGAACGCCTCTGGGCGTTCTGTTCGACCAGCCCGGTGGTGCAATTCGCTTCGAAGCCAAGAGGAAGAATTCCTGGGTCGGTTTGACGGACCTGGCGTGAAGATGAGATTGGAAGACATCGAAACTGAAACGAGGAAACTGTGCAGTTCTGAGATGGGTGAAGTTCCTTTCATGAAGGCTCTGTCGAAGGTTTCCAAGATGAAGATGGATGAATGCTAGTCGAATCAAACAAATACCTTGTCAAGGACTTCTCTACACCATCGGATTGCTCGGTTTTCGGAAAGATCTGATTTTGTTGACTTGAAATAGTGGTGCTACGCCGCGTAAGGTGGTTGATGGGAGCATGTTGAATGATTGGTAGCCTTTCTGATGGTGGCACCAGATCAGGAAGGTTGGTTTGAAGATGTTTGAAGGTTGCTGAGCAAGTACATCTTCAACGTCTCCCATCGTCTGTTTG
>CAXIQD010000422.1:0-14628 GCA_964030785.1 Siderastrea siderea | reverse complement strand
TTGGGACCTTTGTGCATGCAGCTGAGACTGCCAGTTAGGTTTTTTAGCCTCTATGAAGGCCAAAAATGGGGTTTTTTCCCTAAGGATCGCACATATCGCGCCTTTCTACACAATAAACTTTTTTTTCTGATAGCCCCGAGGGATTTGCATTATTATTGGGCCAGTGCGCAGCCTTGCGCAGCCTTGCGTAGTTAACAACACCTTTTTTAGCCTCTGGGAATGCCCCAAAATGGGGTTTTTTCCCTAAGGATCGCACATATCGCGCCTTCTTTGTGCTTTTGCACAAAAGGATTTTTTTTCGGATGGTCCCAGAGGGATTGAATGCATTTGGGACCTTTGTGCATGCAGCTGAGACTGCCAGTTAGGTTTTTTAGCCTCTGGGAAGGCCAAAAATGGGGTTTTTTCCCTAAGGATCGCACATATCGCGCCTTTCTACACAATAAACTTTTTTTTCTGATAGCCCCGAGGGATTTGCATTATTATTGGGCCAGTGCGCAGCCTTGCGCAGCCATGCGCAGTTAACAACACCTTTTTTAGCCTCTGGGAAGGCCAAAAATGGGGTTTTTTCCCTAAGGATCGCACATATCGCGCCTTCTTTGTGCTTTTGCACAAAAGGAATTTTTTTCGGATGGTCCCAGAGGGATTGAATGCATTTGGGACCTTTGTGCATGCAGCTGAGAGCGCCAATTAGCTTTTTTCTGCTTTTGGGGGCTAATTCAAGCCCTGAAAAAGTGCAGCACTTTTTAGTATCGCCAAATTCGATAAAAATAGTGCCAAATGGAATGTTTTTTGGTGCCGCAACGGGATCTGGGGTGCTTTTGTGCTGGGGCCGTTGCACCAAAACCAGCACTTTTTTGAGGGACCCACCCCACCCCTTTCAAAACTGAAATTCCCACCTTATCGAAAAAATCGCAGACTTTCTACTCAGTAAACTTTTTTTTTCTGATAGCCCCGAGGGATTTGCATTATTATTGGGCCAGTGCGCAGCCTTGCGCAGCCTTGCGTAGTTAACAACACCTTTTTTAGCCTCTGGGAATGCCCCAAAATGGGGTTTTTTCCCTAAGGATCGCACATATCGCGCCTTCTTTGTGCTTTTGCACAAAAGGAATTTTTTTCGGATGGTCCCAGAGGGATTGAATGCATTTGGGACCTTTGTGCATGCAGCTGAGACTGCCAGTTAGGTTTTTTAGCCTCTGGGAAGGCCAAAAATGGGGTTTTTTCCCTAAGGATCGCACATATCGCGCCTTTCTACACAATAAACTTTTTTTTCTGATAGCCCCGAGGGATTTGCATTATTATTGGGCCAGTGCGCAGCCTTGCGCAGCCATGCGCAGTTAACAACACCTTTTTTAGCCTCTGGGAAGGCCAAAAATGGGGTTTTTTCCCTAAGGATCGCACATATCGCGCCTTCTTTGTGCTTTTGCACAAAAGGAATTTTTTTCGGATGGTCCCAGAGGGATTGAATGCATTTGGGACCTTTGTGCATGCAGCTGAGAGCGCCAATTAGCTTTTTTCTGCTTTTGGGGGCTAATTCAAGCCCTGAAAAAGTGCAGCACTTTTTAGTATCGCCAAATTCGATAAAAATAGTGCCAAATGGAATGTTTTTTGGTGCCGCAACGGGATCTGGGGTGCTTTTGTGCTGGGGCCGTTGCACCAAAACCAGCACTTTTTTGAGGGACCCACCCCACCCCTTTCAAAACTGAAATTCCCACCTTATCGAAAAAATCGCAGACTTTCTACTCAGTAAACTTTTTTTTTCTGATAGCCCCGAGGGATTTGCATTATTATTGGGCCAGTGCGCAGCCTTGCGCAGCCTTGCGTAGTTAACAACACCTTTTTTAGCCTCTGGGAATGCCCCAAAATGGGGTTTTTTCCCTAAGGATCGCACATATCGCGCCTTCTTTGTGCTTTTGCACAAAAGGAATTTTTTTCGGATGGTCCCAGAGGGATTGAATGCATTTGGGACCTTTGTGCATGCAGCTGAGACTGCCAGTTAGGTTTTTTAGCCTCTGGGAAGGCCAAAAATGGGGTTTTTTCCCTAAGGATCGCACATATCGCGCCTTTCTACACAATAAACTTTTTTTTCTGATAGCCCCGAGGGATTTGCATTATTATTGGGCCAGTGCGCAGCCTTGCGCAGCCTTGCGCAGTTAACAACACCTTTCTTAGCCTCTGGGAAGGCCAAAAATGGGGTTTTTTTCCCTAAGGATCGCACATATCGCACCTTCTTTGTGCTTTTGCACAAAAGGAATTTTTTTCGGATGGTCCCAGAGGGATTGAATGCATTTGGGACCTTTGTGCATGCAGCTGAGACTGCCAGTTAGGTTTTTTAGCCTCTGGGAAGGCCAAAAATGGGTTTTTTTCCCTAAGGATCGCACATATCGCGCCTTTCTACACAATAAACTTTTTTTTCTGATAGCCCCGAGGGATTTGCATTATTATTGGGCCAGTGCGCAGCCTTGCGCAGCCTTGCGTAGTTAACAACACCTTTTTTAGCCTCTGGGAATGCCCCAAAATGGGGTTTTTTCCCTAAGGATCGCACATATCGCGCCTTCTTTGTGCTTTTGCACAAAAGGAATTTTTTTCGGATGGTCCCAGAGGGATTGAATGCATTTGGGACCTTTGTGCATGCAGCTGAGACTGCCAGTTAGGTTTTTTAGCCTCTGGGAAGGCCAAAAATGGGGTTTTTTCCCTAAGGATCGCACATATCGCGCCTTTCTACACAATAAACTTTTTTTTCTGATAGCCCCGAGGGATTTGCATTATTATTGGGCCAGTGCGCAGCCTTGCGCAGCCATGCGCAGTTAACAACACCTTTTTTAGCCTCTGGGAAGGCCAAAAATGGGGTTTTTTCCCTAAGGATCGCACATATCGCGCCTTCTTTGTGCTTTTGCACAAAAGGAATTTTTTTCGGATGGTCCCAGAGGGATTGAATGCATTTGGGACCTTTGTGCATGCAGCTGAGAGCGCCAATTAGCTTTTTTCTGCTTTTGGGGGCTAATTCAAGCCCTGAAAAAGTGCAGCACTTTTTAGTATCGCCAAATTCGATAAAAATAGTGCCAAATGGAATGTTTTTTGGTGCCGCAACGGGATCTGGGGTGCTTTTGTGCTGGGGCCGTTGCACCAAAACCAGCACTTTTTTGAGGGACCCACCCCACCCCTTTCAAAACTGAAATTCCCACCTTATCGAAAAAATCGCAGACTTTCTACTCAGTAAACTTTTTTTTTCTGATAGCCCCGAGGGATTTGCATTATTATTGGGCCAGTGCGCAGCCTTGCGCAGCCTTGCGTAGTTAACAACACCTTTTTTAGCCTCTGGGAATGCCCCAAAATGGGGTTTTTTCCCTAAGGATCGCACATATCGCGCCTTCTTTGTGCTTTTGCACAAAAGGAATTTTTTTCGGATGGTCCCAGAGGGATTGAATGCATTTGGGACCTTTGTGCATGCAGCTGAGACTGCCAGTTAGGTTTTTTAGCCTCTGGGAAGGCCAAAAATGGGGTTTTTTCCCTAAGGATCGCACATATCGCGCCTTTCTACACAATAAACTTTTTTTTCTGATAGCCCCGAGGGATTTGCATTATTATTGGGCCAGTGCGCAGCCTTGCGCAGCCTTGCGCAGTTAACAACACCTTTCTTAGCCTCTGGGAAGGCCAAAAATGGGGTTTTTTCCCTAAGGATCGCACATATCGCGCCTTCTTTGTGCTTTTGCACAAAAGGAATTTTTTTCGGATGGTCCCAGAGGGATTGAATGCATTTGGGACCTTTGTGCATGCAGCTGAGACTGCCAGTTAGGTTTTTTAGCCTCTGGGAAGGCCAAAAATGGGGTTTTTTCCCTAAGGATCGCACATATCGCGCCTTTCTACACAATAAACTTTTTTTTCTGATAGCCCCGAGGGATTTGCATTATTATTGGGCCAGTGCGCAGCCTTGCGCAGCCTTGCGTAGTTAACAACACCTTTTTTAGCCTCTGGGAATGCCCCAAAATGGGGTTTTTTCCCTAAGGATCGCACATATCGCGCCTTCTTTGTGCTTTTGCACAAAAGGATTTTTTTTCGGATGGTCCCAGAGGGATTGAATGCATTTGGGACCTTTGTGCATGCAGCTGAGACTGCCAGTTAGGTTTTTTAGCCTCTGGGAAGGCCAAAAATGGGTTTTTTTCCCTAAGGATCGCACATATCGCGCCTTTCTACACAATAAACTTTTTTTTCTAATAGCCCCGAGGGATTTGCATTATTATTGGGCCAGTGCGCAGCCTTGCGCAGCCTTGCGCAGTTAACAACACCTTTTTTAGCCTCTGGGAAGGCCAAAAATGGGGTTTTTTCCCTAAGGATCGCACATATCGCGCCTTCTTTGTGCTTTTGCACAAAAGGAATTTTTTTCGGATGGTCCCAGAGGGATTGAATGCATTTGGGACCTTTGTGCATGCAGCTGAGAGCGCCAATTAGCTTTTTTCTGCTTTTGGGGGCTAATTCAAGCCCTGAAAAAGTGCAGCACTTTTTAGTATCGCCAAATTCGATAAAAATAGTGCCAAATGGAATGTTTTTTGGTGCCGCAACGGGATCTGGGGTGCTTTTGTGCTGGGGCCGTTGCACCAAAACCAGCACTTTTTTGAGGGACCCACCCCACCCCTCTCAAAACTGAAATTCCCACCTTATCGAAAAAATCGCAGACTTTCTACACAGTAAACTTTTTTTTTCTGATAGCCCCGAGGGATTTGCATTATTATTGGGCCAGTGCGCAGCCTTGCGCAGCCTTGCGTAGTTAAAAACACCTTTCTTAGCCTCTGGGAATGCCCCAAAATGGGGTTTTTTCCCTAAGGATCGCACATATCGCGCCTTGTTTGTGCTTTTGCACAAAAGGAATTTTTTTCGGATGGTCCCAGAGGGATTGAATGCATTTGGGACCTTTGTGCATGCAGCTGAGACTGCCAGTTAGGTTTTTTAGCCTCTGGGAAGGCCAAAAATGGGGTTTTTTCCCTAAGGATCGCACATATCGCGCCTTTCTACACAATAAACTTTTTTTTCTGATAGCCCCGAGGGATTTGCATTATTATTGGGCCAGTGCGCAGCCTTGCGCAGCCTTGCGCAGTTAACAACACCTTTTTTAGCCTCTGGGAAGGCCAAAAATGGGGTTTTTTCCCTAAGGATCGCACATATCGCGCCTTCTTTGTGCTTTTGCACAAAAGGAATTTTTTTCGGATGGTCCCAGAGGGATTGAATGCATTTGGGACCTTTGTGCATGCAGCTGAGACTGCCAGTTAGGTTTTTTAGCCTCTGGGAAGGCCAAAAATGGGGTTTTTTCCCTAAGGATCGCACATATCGCGCCTTTCTACACAATAAACTTTTTTTTCTGATAGCCCCGAGGGATTTGCATTATTATTGGGCCAGTGCGCAGCCTTGCGCAGCCTTGCGTAGTTAACAACACCTTTTTTAGCCTCTGGGAATGCCCCAAAATGGGGTTTTTTCCCTAAGGATCGCACATATCGCGCCTTCTTTTTGCTTTTGTACAAAAGGAATTTTTTTCGGATGGTCCCAGAGGGATTGAATGCATTTGGGACCTTTGTGCATGCAGCTGAGACTGCCAGTTAGGTTTTTTAGCCTCTGGGAAGGCCAAAAATGGGGTTTTTTCCCTAAGGATCGCACATATCGCGCCTTTCTACACAATAAACTTTTTTTTCTAATAGCCCCGAGGGATTTGCATTATTATTGGGCCAGTGCGCAGCCTTGCGCAGCCTTGCGCAGTTAACAACACCTTTTTTAGCCTCTGGGAAGGCCAAAAATGGGGTTTTTTCCCTAAGGATCGCACATATCGCGCCTTCTTTGTGCCTTTGCACAAAAGGAATTTTTTTCGGATGGTCCCAGAGGGATTGAATGCATTTGGGACCTTTGTGCATGCAGCTGAGACTGCCAGTTAGGTTTTTTAGCCTCTGGGAAGGCCAAAAATGGGGTTTTTTCCCTAAGGATCGCACATATAGCGCCTTTCTACACAATAAACTTTTTTTTCTGATAGCCCCGAGGGATTTGCATTATTATTGGGCCAGTGCGCAGCCTTGCGCAGCCTTGCGCAGTTAACAACACCTTTTTTAGCCTCTGGGAAGGCCAAAAAATGGGGTTTTTTCCCTAAGGATCGCACATATCGCGCCTTCTTTGTGCTTTTGCACAAAAGGAATTTTTTTCGGATGGTCCCAGAGGGATTGAATGCATTTGGGACCTTTGTGCATGCAGCTGAGAGCGCCAATTAGCTTTTTTCTGCTTTTGGGGGCTAATTCAAGCCCTGAAAAAGTGCAGCACTTTTTAGTATCGCCAAATTCGATAAAAATAGTGCCAAATGGAATGTTTTTTGGTGCCGCAACGGGATCTGGGGTGCTTTTGTGCTGGGGCCGTTGCACCAAAACCAGCACTTTTTTGAGGGACCCACCCCACCCCTCTCAAAACTGAAATTCCCACCTTATCGAAAAAATCGCAGACTTTCTACACAGTAAACTTTTTTTTTCTGATAGCCCCGAGGGATTTGCATTATTATTGGGCCAGTGCGCAGCCTTGCGCAGCCTTGCGTAGTTAACAACACCTTTCTTAGCCTCTGGGAATGCCCCAAAATGGGGTTTTTTCCCTAAGGATCGCACATATCGCGCCTTGTTTGTGCTTTTGCACAAAAGGAATATTTTTCGGATGGTCCCAGAGGGATTGAATGCATTTGGGACCTTTGTGCATGCAGCTGAGACTGCCAGTTAGGTTTTTTAGCCTCTGGGAAGGCCAAAAATGGGGTTTTTTCCCTAAGGATCGCACATATCGCGCCTTTCTACACAATAAACTTTTTTTTCTAATAGCCCCGAGGGATTTGCATTATTATTGGGCCAGTGCGCAGCCTTGCGCAGCCTTGCGCAGTTAACAACACCTTTTTTAGCCTCTGGGAAGGCCAAAAATGGGGTTTTTTCCCTAAGGATCGCACATATCGCGCCTTCTTTGTGCCTTTGCACAAAAGGAATTTTTTTCGGATGGTCCCAGAGGGATTGAATGCATTTGGGACCTTTGTGCATGCAGCTGAGACTGCCAGTTAGGTTTTTTAGCCTCTGGGAAGGCCAAAAATGGGGTTTTTTCCCTAAGGATCGCACATATCGCGCCTTTCTACACAATAAACTTTTTTTTCTGATAGCCCCGAGGGATTTGCATTATTATTGGGCCAGTGCGCAGCCTTGCGCAGCCTTGCGCAGTTAACAACACCTTTTTTAGCCTCTGGGAAGGCCAAAAATGGGGTTTTTTCCCTAAGGATCGCACATATCGCGCCTTCTTTGTGCTTTTGCACAAAAGGAATTTTTTTCGGATGGTCCCAGAGGGATTGAATGCATTTGGGACCTTTGTGCATGCAGCTGAGAGCGCCAATTAGCTTTTTTCTGCTTTTGGGGGCTAATTCAAGCCCTGAAAAAGTGCAGCACTTTTTAGTATCGCCAAATTCGATAAAAATAGTGCCAAATGGAATGTTTTTTGGTGCCGCAACGGGATCTGGGGTGCTTTTGTGCTGGGGCCGTTGCACCAAAACCAGCACTTTTTTGAGGGACCCACCCCACCCCTCTCAAAACTGAAATTCCCACCTTATCGAAAAAATCGCAGACTTTCTACACAGTAAACTTTTTTTTCTGATAGCCCCGAGGGATTTGCATTATTATTGGGCCAGTGCGCAGCCTTGCGCAGCCTTGCGTAGTTAACAACACCTTTTTTAGCCTCTGGGAATGCCCCAAAATGGGGTTTTTTCCCTAAGGATCGCACATATCGCGCCTTCTTTGTGCTTTTGCACAAAAGGAATTTTTTTCGGATGGTCCCAGAGGGATTGAATGCATTTGGGACCTTTGTGCATGCAGCTGGGAGCGCCAATTAGCTTTTTTCTGCTTTTGGGGGCTAATTCAAGCCCTGAAAAAGTGCAGCACTTTTTAGTATCGCCAAATTCGATAAAAATAGTGCCAAATGGAATGTTTTTTGGTGCCGCAACGGGATCTGGGGTGCTTTTGTGCTGGGGCCGTTGCACCAAAACCAGCACTTTTTTGAGGGACCCACCCCACCCCTCTCAAAACTGAAATTCCCACCTTATCGAAAAAATCGCAGACTTTCTACACAGTAAACTTTTTTTTTCTGATAGCCCCGAGGGATTTGCATTATTATTGGGCCAGTGCGCAGCCTTGCGCAGCCTTGCGTAGTTAACAACACCTTTTTTAGCCTCTGGGAATGCCCCAAAATGGGGTTTTTTCCCTAAGGATCGCACATATCGCGCCTTCTTTGTGCTTTTGCACAAAAGGAATTTTTTTCGGATGGTCCCAGAGGGATTGAATGCATTTGGGACCTTTGTGCATGCAGCTGAGACTGCCAGTTAGGTTTTTTAGCCTCTGGGAAGACCAAAAATGGGGTTTTTTCCCTAAGGATCGCACATATCGCGCCTTCTTTGTGCTTTTGCACAAAAGGAATTTTTTTCGGATGGTCCCAGAGGGATTGAATGCATTTGGGACCTTTGTGCATGCAGCTGAGACTGCCAGTTAGGTTTTTTAGCCTCTGGGAAGGCCAAAAATGGGGTTTTTTCCCTAAGGATCGCACATATCGCGCCTTTCTACACAATAAACTTTTTTTTCTGATAGCCCCGAGGGATTTGCATTATTATTGGGCCAGTGCGCAGCCTTGCGCAGCCTTGCGTAGTTAACAACACCTTTTTTAGCCTCTGGGAATGCCCCAAAATGGGGTTTTTTCCCTAAGGATCGCACATATCGCGCCTTCTTTGTGCTTTTGCACAAAAGGAATTTTTTTCGGATGGTCCCAGAGGGATTGAATGCATTTGGGACCTTTGTGCATGCAGCTGAGACTGCCAGTTAGGTTTTTTAGCCTCTGGGAAGGCCAAAAATGGGGTTTTTTCCCTAAGGATCGCACATATCGCGCCTTCTTTGTGCTTTTGCACAAAAGGAATTTTTTTCGGATGGTCCCAGAGGGATTGAATGCATTTGGGACCTTTGTGCATGCAGCTGAGAGCGCCAATTAGCTTTTTTCTGCTTTTGGGGGCTAATTCAAGCCCTGAAAAAGTGCAGCACTTTTTAGTATCGCCAAATTCGATAAAAATAGTGCCAAATGGAATGTTTTTTGGTGCCGCAACGGGATCTGGGGTGCTTTTGTGCTGGGGCCGTTGCACCAAAACCAGCACTTTTTTGAGGGACCCACCCCACCCCTCTCAAAACTGAAATTCCCACCTTATCGAAAAAATCGCAGACTTTCTACACAGTAAACTTTTTTTTTCTGATAGCCCCGAGGGATTTGCATTATTATTGGGCCAGTGCGCAGCCTTGCGCAGCCTTGCGTAGTTAACAACACCTTTTTTAGCCTCTGGGAATGCCCCAAAATGGGGTTTTTTCCCTAAGGATCGCACATATCGCGCCTTCTTTGTGCTTTTGCACAAAAGGAATTTTTTTCGGATGGTCCCAGAGGGATTGAATGCATTTGGGACCTTTGTGCATGCAGCTGAGACTGCCAGTTAGGTTTTTTAGCCTCTGGGAAGGCCAAAAATGGGGTTTTTTCCCTAAGGATCGCACATATCGCGCCTTTCTACACAATAAACTTTTTTTTCTGATAGCCCCGAGGGATTTGCATTATTATTGGGCCAGTGCGCAGCCTTGGACAGCCTTGCGCAGTTAACGACACCTTTTTTAGCCTCTGGGAAGGCCAAAAATGGGGTTTTTTCCCTAAGGATCGCACATATCGCGCCTTCTTTGTGCTTTTGCACAAAAGGAATTTTTTTCGGATGGTCCCAGAGGGATTGAATGCATTTGGGACCTTTGTGCATGCAGCTGAGACTGCCAGTTAGGTTTTTTAGCCTCTGGGAAGGCCAAAAATGGGGTTTTTTCCCTAAGGATCGCACATATCGCGCCTTTCTACACAATAAACTTTTTTTTCTGATAGCCCCGAGGGATTTGCATTATTATTGGGCCAGTGCGCAGCCTTGCGCAGCCTTGCGTAGTTAACAACACCTTTTTTAGCCTCTGGGAATGCCCCAAAATGGGGTTTTTTCCCTAAGGATCGCACATATCGCGCCTTCTTTGTGCTTTTGCACAAAAGGAATTTTTTTCGGATGGTCCCAGAGGGATTGAATGCATTTGGGACCTTTGTGCATGCAGCTGAGACTGCCAGTTAGGTTTTTTAGCCTCTGGGAAGGCCAAAAATGGGGTTTTTTCCCTAAGGATCGCACATATCGCGCCTTTCTACACAATAAACTTTTTTTTCTGATAGCCCCGAGGGATTTGCATTATTATTGGGCCAGTGCGCAGCCTTGCGCAGCCTTGCGCAGTTAACAAAACCTTTTTTAGCCTCTGGGAAGGCCAAAAATGGGGTTTTTTTCCCTAAGGATCGCACATATCGCGCCTTCTTTGTGATTTTGCACAAAAGGAATTTTTTTCGGATGGTCCCAGAGGGATTGAATGCATTTGGGACCTTTGTGCATGCAGCTGAGACTGCCAGTTAGGTTTTTTAGCCTCTGGGAAGGCCAAAAATGGGGTTTTTTCCCTAAGGATCGCACATATCGCGCCTTTCTACACAATAAACTTTTTTTTCTGATAGCCCCGAGGGATTTGCATTATTATTGGGCCAGTGCGCAGCCTTGCGCAGCCTTGCGTAGTTAACAACACCTTTTTTAGCCTCTGGGAATGCCCCAAAATGGGGTTTTTTCCCTAAGGATCGCACATATCGCGCCTTCTTTGTGCTTTTGCACAAAAGGAATTTTTTTCGGATGGTCCCAGAGGGATTGAATGCATTTGGGACCCTTGTGCATGCAGCTGAGACTGCCAGTTAGGTTTTTTAGCCTCTGGGAAGGCCAAAAATGGGGTTTTTTCCCTAAGGATCGCACATATCGCGCCTTTCTACACAATAAACTTTTTTTTCTAATAGCCCCGAGGGATTTGCATTATTATTGGGCCAGTGCGCAGCCTTGCGCAGCCTTGCGCAGTTAACAACACCTTTTTTAGCCTCTGGGAAGGCCAAAAATGGGGTTTTTTCCCTAAGGATCGCACATATCGCGCCTTCTTTGTGCTTTTGCACAAAAGGAATTTTTTTCGGATGGTCCCAGAGGGATTGAATGCATTTGGGACCTTTGTGCATGCAGCTGAGACTGCCAGTTAGGTTTTTTAGCCTCTGGGAAGGCCAAAAATGGGGTTTTTTCCCTAAGGATCGCACATATCGCGCCTTTCTACACAATAAACTTTTTTTTCTGATAGCCCCGAGGGATTTGCATTATTATTGGGCCAGTGCGCAGCCTTGCGCAGCCTTGCGCAGTTAACAACACCTTTTTTAGCCTCTGGGAAGGCCAAAAATGGGGTTTTTTCCCTAAGGATCGCACATATCGCGCCTTCTTTGTGCTTTTGCACAAAAGGAATTTTTTTCGGATGGTCCCAGAGGGATTGAATGCATTTGGGACCTTTGTGCATGCAGCTGAGAGCGCCAATTAGCTTTTTTCTGCTTTTGGGGGCTAATTCAAGCCCTGAAAAAGTGCAGCACTTTTTAGTATCGCCAAATTCGATAAAAATAGTGCCAAATGGAATGTTTTTTGGTGCCGCAACGGGATCTGGGGTGCTTTTGTGCTGGGGCCGTTGCACCAAAACCAGCACTTTTTTGAGGGACCCACCCCACCCCTCTCAAAACTGAAATTCCCACCTTATCGAAAAAATCGCAGACTTTCTACACAGTAAACTTTTTTTTTCTGATAGCCCCGAGGGATTTGCATTATTATTGGGCCAGTGCGCAGCCTTGCGCAGCCTTGCGTAGTTAACAACACCTTTTTTAGCCTCTGGGAATGCCCCAAAATGGGGTTTTTTCCCTAAGGATCGCACATATCGCGCCTTCTTTGTGCTTTTGCACAAAAGGAATTTTTTTCGGATGGTCCCAGAGGGATTGAATGCATTTGGGACCTTTGTGCATGCAGCTGAGACTGCCAGTTAGGTTTTTTAGCCTCTGGGAAGGCCAAAAATGGGGTTTTTTCCCTAAGGATCGCACATATCGCGCCTTTCTACACAATAAACTTTTTTTTCTGATAGCCCCGAGGGATTTGCATTATTATTGGGCCAGTGCGCAGCCTTGCGCAGCCTTGCGCAGTTAACAACACCTTTTTTAGCCTCTGGGAATGCCCCAAAATGGGGTTTTTTCCCTAAGGATCGCACATATCGCGCCTTCTTTGTGCTTTTGCACAAAAGGAATTTTTTTCGGATGGTCCCAGAGGGATTGAATGCATTTGGGACCTTTGTACATGCAGCTGAGACTGCCAGTTAGGTTTTTTAGCCTCTGGGAAGGCCAAAAATGGGGTTTTTTCCCTAAGGATCGCACATATCGCGCCTTTCTACACAATAAACTTTTTTTTCTAATAGCCCCGAGGGATTTGCATTATTATTGGGCCAGTGCGCAGCCTTGCGCAGCCTTGCGTAGTTAACAACACCTTTTTTAGCCTCTGGGAATGCCCCAAAATGGGGTTTTTTCCCTAAGGATCGCACATATCGCGCCTTCTTTGTGCTTTTGCACAAAAGGAATTTTTTTCGGATGGTCCCAGAGGGATTGAATGCATTTGGGACCTTTGTGCATGCAGCTGAGACTGCCAGTTAGGTTTTTTAGCCTCTGGGAAGGCCAAAAATGGGGTTTTTTCCCTAAGGATCGCACATATCGCGCCTTTCTACACAATAAACTTTTTTTTCTGATAGCCCCGAGGGATTTGCATTATTATTGGGCCAGTGCGCAGCCTTGCGCAGCCTTGCGCAGTTAACAACACCTTTTTTAGCCTCTGGGAAGGCCAAAAATGGGGTTTTTTCCCTAAGGATCGCACATATCGCGCCTTCTTTGTGCTTTTGCACAAAAGGAATTTTTTTCGGATGGTCCCAGAGGGATTGAATGCATTTGGGACCTTTGTGCATGCAGCTGAGACTGCCAGTTAGGTTTTTTAGCCTCTGGGAAGGCCAAAAATGGGGTTTTTTCCCTAAGGATCGCACATAGCGCGCCTTTCTACACAATAAACTTTTTTTTCTGATAGTCCCGAGGGATTTGCATTATTATTGGGCCAGTGCGCAGCCTTGCGCAGCCTTGCGTAGTTAACAACACCTTTTTTAGCCTCTGGGAATGCCCCAAAATGGGGTTTTTTCCCTAAGGATCGCACATATCGCGCCTTCTTTGTGCTTTTGCACAAAAGGAATTTTTTTCGGATGGTCCCAGAGGGATTGAATGCATTTGGGACCTTTGTGCATGCAGCTGAGACTGCCAGTTAGGTTTTTTAGCCTCTGGGAAGGCCAAAAATGGGGTTTTTTCCCTAAGGATCGCACATATCGCGCCTTTCTACACAATAAACTTTTTTTTCTGATAGCCCCGAGGGATTTGCATTATTATTGGGCCAGTGCGCAGCCTTGCGCAGCCTTGTGCAGTTAACAACACCTTTTTTAGCCTCTGGGAAGGCCAAAAATGGGGTTTTTTCCCTAAGGATCGCACATATCGCGCCTTCTTTGTGCTTTTGCACAAAAGGAATTTTTTTCGGATGGTCCCAGAGGGATTGAATGCATTTGGGACCTTTGTGCATGCAGCTGAGACTGCCAGATAGGTTTTTTAGCCTCTGGGAAGGCCAAAAATGGGGTTTTTTCCCTAAGGATCGCACATATCGCGCCTTTCTACACAATAAACTTTTTTTTCTGATAGCCCCGAGGGATTTGCATTATTATTGGGCCAGTGCGCAGCCTTGCGCAGCCTTGCGCAGTTAACAACACCTTTTTTAGCCTCTGGGAAGGCCAAAAATGGGGTTTTTTCATAAGGATCGCACATATCGCGCCTTCTTTGTGCTTTTGCACAAAAGGAATTTTTTTCGGATGGTCCCAGAGGGATTGAATGCATTTGGGACCTTTGTGCATGCAGCTGAGACTGCCAGTTAGGTTTTTTAGCCTCTGGGAAGGCCAAAAATGGGGTTTTTTCCCTAAGGATCGCACATATCGCGTCTTTCTACACAATAAACTTTTTTTTCTAATAGCCCCGAGGGATTTGCATTATTATTGGGCCAGTGCGCAGCCTTGCGCAGCCTTGCGTAGTTAACAACACCTTTTTTAGCCTCTGGGAATGCCCCAAAATGGGGTTTTTTCCCTAAGGATCGCACATATCGCGCCTTCTTTGTGCTTTTGCACAAAAGGAATTTTTTTCGGATGGTCCCAGAGGGATTGAATGCATTTGGGACCTTTGTGCATGCAGCTGAGACTGCCAGTTAGCTTTTTTAGCCTCTGGGAAGGCCAAAAATGGGGTTTTTTCCCTAAGGATCGCACATATCGCGCCTTTCTACACAATAAACTTTTTTTTCTGATAGCCCCGAGGGATTTGCATTATTATTGGGCCAGTGCGCAGCCTTGCGCAGCCTTGCGCAGTTAACAACACCTTTTTTAGCCTCTGGGAAGGCCAAAAATGGGGTTTTTTCCCTAAGGATCGCACATATCGCGCCTTCTTTGTGCTTTTGCACAAAAGGAATTTTTTTCGGATGGTCCCAGAGGGATTGAATGCATTTGGGACCTTTGTGCATGCAGCTGAGACTGCCAGTTAGGTTTTTTAGCCTCTGGGAAGGCCAAAAATGGGGTTTTTTCCCTAAGGATCGCACATATCGCG
>CAXIQD010000420.1:0-22582 GCA_964030785.1 Siderastrea siderea | reverse complement strand
CATCCACCGCAATCAGAGGACACCAGATGCGCCCGGCAGTGAACTGAACCACATTTACGACAACGACAAAGAGATGCTGCACTGGCAGCCTACGAACGAGCCAATACCATCTATGACCAGCAAGCAGAAGCATGGCAGAGAACACTCGACCAGGACCATTTCCAGGTGTACCAGCATGCAGCTGCCAGGCTGAGAAGATCTTCAAAGATCACCAGCGCTACATCCATGAGAAACCAGTCCGGCGAGCTGGCCATACAACCAAACAATACAAAAGCGGCTCATTCAACAATGCCGGAATGCCTGGAAGCAAGGGCAGCACCAATGGAAGCCTCACCGCAGTGGATACCAGTGCCACACATGCCAAGTCAGAGTTCATCAAGGTCTGACCACTGAAACCATCGAGCAACGACTAATGAGACCTGCGAGCTCCTTGAACATGAAGCACCAGAGCCAGACCTTCCGGCTAACAGAGCTGTTGGCAAAAAGGCAACCAGGGCCAGCATCATCGCAGAGCTCCTGACCGTCCAAACCCAGCATCCGATTGCAGCAGACGAGCATGCATATCAGGAGACCACCGGATACCTGAAATGCAGCAAATGCAACCTCTCGATCCACAGGCCAATGAAGGCATTTTCCCAGCCTTCATTCACAGCCGTTGCATCGATGAAGCCTACGGCAAACCACACGAGGCTCATGCCACCCACCACCTTTGGCAAAAAGGCAAAGGAAGCAAGTGCTCCAAGTGCGGCATTCAAAGCCACCTGGACCAAGACGATCGGGTCATTTTGACCAAAAGTCTCAAGAAAGAATGTCGCGGCCAGACACAAGCCTCTCCTACCCTGGTACAGCTTTTGGCAGCCAGACCAGGCACAGCCAGGCAACCACAGGCCATGAGACCCAGCCGGCACCAACTACCCCGCCCAAGACGACCACCCCAGCCGATGGACCATCACCACCTGCTCCCAAAAAGCTCAAGTTCGAAGAGTCTCCTGAGGGCAAGAGGCCATCACCACAGGCCATGACACTTCTGGGCTGGGTGAAGAAGAAGCCACGCCCACAACGGACCCAGAGCAACAAGCAGGTGACGAAGGCACCTACATGGAGGTCGACTACTTTTGAGATGAACCCTGAGCCATAGGCTAGGACAACGCCAAAAAGGCGCTCCAGACAGCCACTTTAGGAAAAAATACATACATACATACATATAATATATATACATACATACATACATACACACAATGGCTCAGGCCATTAGCTGCTCAAAGTGGCAGCCAATAAAGACCACCTGGGTGCGTCAAGCCCCAAGCGAGCATCGTCTTGACTACCTAATCCCGGAAGGCCCAGGTACAAGTTCAAGTACAGCACATTCTTTGCTAGCAATCTTGAAACTCTCCTTCCTCGCCGTTGCTGAGCCCTTTGGCACCTGGCAGAGCTCGCCTGGGACACCACCAACGAGATCCTCCTCATCTTCTTCTACCCACTCCTTCGGCCTTGGGGAGTATCACAACTACCTGCTCACTTTGGCCGGGCACTCTTGACTGCCCTTTCCTTTGGCCATTTCGTGATCGGTGCAGTGATCATGCAGTGGGGGCGGTGCTACATGGTTTGTGGACATACGATATGTCAGAACTGGATCTGGAAGACAAACTACGCCCAGGCACCAAGTGCCGTAGGTGCGGAACCTTGGTGGGCAGACATACCAAGCCACACCGGTAAAGGCAAGGGCTATGGAACGGACCAGCGAGGCCCACAGCCAGCAAACCAGCCTGGCCAGCGGCCAGAGGCTCCACCTGGATTGACCAAGTTCAAACCGCTCAAACGCACCAAAGTCCAGCAAGAAACCACTATCGGATTGAGCAAAAGTCTCAACTGCATGGGCTTCCAAACGCAGGAAAACAGAGTCCGGCAACCTCCCACCATCTGGAGGACAGTGTGGGTAACACACAAAAACGAAGACACGAGGTCATGAATGGGGTTTGCGTGCCAATTCCAGCGATGATTTTGAAGCTGGACTGGTACACACCACCAATGGGGTTTGCGGTGCTGTCCCTCCAGGCTCAGACCCGGCTTTGGGCTCGTTCCATGACAAGGTTGCAGGGGAGAGACAACCTATGTCCCAACACATGAATGCTCACAGCATGACCTTTTCGCTCACAAAGCCAAATCCATCGACCTCCAAGACACAGCGCCGATGGATAACAGTTATGACCAACAGCCATCCTCCACGGAACTGCATGGCACCACAGTGATCCAGCTCAGAGGAGGAGCACCTTTGGAATCTGCTAGTAGCTGCACACCTACGGCAGCCATGCACTTCCACGAATATGCTTCCACCACTCACCTCCTGCTACAGAATCTCACGATGGTAGTGGGAAACCCAAGTGCCAACGCACCATGGCGCACTTCTCATGGATGCGTGCATAAACCCTCCAAACTTCATTAGGGCTTTCAGAACCGGTTGACATCAAAACCCTACCTGGGCTGCAAGATCTTTGGCTCCAGCACGAAACCATGGTCACGCAGTACAGAAGCGGTTGTTCAGCAATGCACAAAACCTTGGATAGAAGGACGCCGCCAATGGAAACCGCATCGAAGTGGGGGTTCAGTGCCACACATGCCAGATCCGAATCCACCAGGGGCTCATCGCAGCACGATCGAGCAAAGGCTGCAAGAGGACTGCGTTCAGCTCACACATGAGCCTCCCGAGCCCGACATCCCGCAAGACAAGGCCATAGGGACGCAGAACCAGGGCCCAGATCATTGCGAAGATCTTGAATCTGGAAGCTCCAAATCCAACACCCGGCAGCTCACAATGAGCACGCTTTCCAGGAGACCAAAGGTTATCTCAAATGCACCAAGTGCCAGCTTTCGGTCCACAAACGAGCCTATGAAAGCTGCCTCAAAACCTTCGTGGACAGCCCATGTGTCGCACAAAAACCACATCAGGCACATGCCACGCACTCCTTGTGGCAAACGGGCAAGAGCAATAAAGTGCAAAGCTTGTGGGCTTCAAAGCCACCTCGACGCCGAGGACCGGGTCATCCTCACAAGGAATCAGCAAAGAGTGCCGTGGGGCCACGCAAGGCTTTCCTACGCTGGCGCAGCTTTTCTCCAGTTAAACACAGCAGCAACAGCCTACGCATGCTGCCTCCGCATCCACCCCAGCCGCGCCCACGACACCACCTGAGACCACTGCTGACAGAACCAGCAACACCCTTGGCGCCAAGAAAGCCTCAAATTCACCGAGGCCACCACTGGTGAAGCCATGATCACATTGCCTATCCCAAGACGTCCACACCGGCCACGCAACCCAGCCCAAAGGAGGATGCTGAGGCAGCCTGGTGGAGCTTTCAACCACAGCACATGCCCTGTACCCGACGGCAACGGGAGCTGAAGAGGAAGACTGTGAAGAAGACCCTGCTGTGCACCTGAACGAGCATGGTCATGAGCCTGCGACAGACGGGATCACTGTGGACTTCTTCTGAGACAATCACCCTGAGCGGGCCAGATCATTTTGGAAGCGCCCACAGCAAAATGCCATCAGACAAAACCAGCCACAACGGCCTTGAACCTCAACCTGCAGGAAAAATACACGCATACATACATACATACATACATACGGCTCAAGCGATGAGGCTCAAGCGATGAGGCTCAAGGCAAGGCTCAGGTGACGCCCGCAGCTGGGCACTTCGCGACGCTTCGTCCTTGACATTGTCGGCTTTTGAAATTCCCATCATCTTTGCTGGAATTCTGAAGTGCGAGTACCCTGCTGAACTTGTGTGCTTTCGCGAGCATTCCCAGATGCACTTGACACCTTGCAGAGACCATTGTCAATGTCCGGAAATTCATGCTTCTATTTACAAGCGTCGCGCGCTCTTTCCGGTTTGTGGAAGCAATTTGATGAGATGCGTCGTTGCTGGTTCAATGTCCTGATGCTGGCGCATCAGTGTCCTTTGCGGACTTGAGTTTTGACTCCAAACTCAAGAGATCGAGCGATGTTCTTCATGCTTGTGTTACCTATGTGCAGATTTGTGTTTGCTTGAAGCGTAAAGAGACAAGCGGGTCGTCCTGATAGCTCGGACGTTTTTGTATATTGCGCAAACCTGTTGCAAAGATACCCTCCCCTGGTATTTTCTGCCTGGGACTGCAAACACACGACGCTAGCGTCAGCAAAGTGAGTATTCCTGGCAATGGGCTTGGACAGGAGCCATGGGAATGGAACCTACACAGGGTTTTCGGCGAAGTTTTGCAGCGCTGTGGTGTGAAGAGCTGAAGAGCAAGTCGAAGCCATCATCCTTTACGTTCGACGTCCCAATGGCTTGCGCGTGCGTTTTGATTCTTGACCAGCAAAGTGGTTTCGCACAAAGCGATCTTGTGCCATTTCAGCACTTCTTTGTCATTGCTCCACGGAGCAGATACAATCTCGCACACATAGGTTTTTGTTTCAACACATTGTTTGGAAACCGTGAATTGGACTTCGCAAGTCCCCCCCACTGAGCAGATACAATCTCACACACACATTGGTTTGGTTTCAACACATTTTTTGGAAAAGAGTGAATTGGCCTTGGCAAGTGTGAGCACACGTTTCAGTGCGCAAAGACTTTTTGATCCATTAAGCAAAGCAGCCTTGCGGTGAACAGCCGAGACACAAAACATTGGGTTTTGTTCCGGTTGGTCTGGCTTTTTGCGGATTCCAAAATTGGAAATTCCAAAATGGGACATGCTTGCTGTTCACTAGTCGCATTTTTGACATCCCATCACCTTTGCTGGAATTCTGAAGTGCGAGTACCCTGCTGAACTGTTCTTTTGCGAGCATTCCCAGATGCACTTGACACCTTGCAGAGACCATTGTCAATGTTCGGATATTCATGCTTCTATTTACCAGCGTCGTGCGCTCTTCCCGGTTTTGTGGAAGAATGAAGTTGTTTCATGAGATGCATCTATGTCGTGGCTGCTTCAATGTCCGTGATGCTGACGCATCACTTTCCTTCGAGCTCGTTCCATCTGACCTCCAAACTCAAGAGAATCGAGAGATGTTTCTTCATGCTTGTGTAGCCTATGTGCCGAATTATGTTTGCTTGAAGCGTAAAGAGATCAGCAGGTCGTTCCTGATAGTTCTGACCTTTTCTATAGCCCAAAGCTGTTGCAAAGATACCCGCCCTTGGTATTTTCTGCCTGGACTGCAAACACACGACGCTAGCCTCAGCAAGGTGATTGTTCCTGACATTAGCAACAGGTTTGGACTGGAACCACGGAAAAGGAACGACACCGGCTTTTCCGGCGAAGTTTGCAGCGCTGTGGTGTGAAGAGCAGTTCGAAGCCATCATCCTTTACGTTCGACGTCCCATGGCTTGCGCGTGCGTTTTTGATTCTTGACCAGCAAAGTGGTTTCGCACAAAGCGATCTTGTGCCACTTAAGACCTCTTTGTTCATTGCTCCACTGAGCAGATACAATCTCACAAACACATTGTTTTGGTTTCAACCATTTTGGAAAAGAGTGAATTGGGCTTGGCAAGTGGGAGCACACGTTTCTGTGCGCAAAGACCTTTTTGATCCAATTAAGCAAAGCAGCCTTGCGGTGAACAGCCGAGACACAAAACATGGGTTTTGTTCCCGGTTGGTGTGGCCTTTTGTGGATTCCAGAACTCTAGTTGCATTTTTGACATCCCATCACCTTTGCTGGAATTCTGAAGTGCGAGTACCCTGCTGAACTTGTTTGCTTTTGCGAGCATTCCCAGATGCACTTGACACCTTGCAGAGACCATTGTCAATGTTCGGATATTCATGCTTCTATTTACAAGCGTCGTGCGCTCTTCCCGGTTTGTGAAAGAATGAAGCTGTTTCATGAGATGCATCTATGTCGTGGCTGCTTCAATGTCGTGATGCTGACGCGTCACTTTCCTTCGAGCTCGTTCCATCTGACTCCAAAACTCAAGAGAATCGAGAGATGTTCTTCATGCTTGTGTAGCCTAGGTGCAGATTTTTTTGCTTGAAGCGTAAGGATCAGCAGGTCGTCCTGCTAGTTCTGACCTTTTTCTATAGCCCAAAGCTGTTGCAAAGAATACCCTCCCCTGGTATTTTCGGCCTGGACTGCAAACACACGACGCTAGCGTCAGCAAGGTGAGTGTTCCTGACATTAGCAAAAGGTTTGGACTGAAGCCACGGAAATGGAACGACACCGGCTTTTCGGCAAAGTTTTTACAGCGCTGTGGTGGAAGAGCAGTTCGAAGCCATCATCCTTTACGTTCGACGTCCCAATGGCTTGCGCGTGCGTTTTGATTCTTGACCAGCAAAGTGGTTTCGCACAAAGCGATCTTGTGCCACTTCAGCACTTCTTTGTCATTGCTCCACTGAGCAGATACAATCTCACAAACACTTGGTTTTGGTTCACACATTTTTGGAAAAGAGTGAATTGGGCTTGGCAAGTGGGAGCACACGTTCTGTGCGCAAAGACCTTTTGATCCAATTAAGCAAAGCAGCCTTGCGGTGAACAGCCGAGACACAAAACATGGGTTTTGTTCCCGGTTGGTGTGGCCTTTTGTGGATTCCAAAACTCGAGTTTGCATTTTTGACATCCCATCACCTTTGCTGAATTTCTGAAGTGCGAGTACCCTGCTGAACTTGTTTGCTTTTGCGAGCATTCCAGATGCACTTGACACCTTGCAGAGACCATTGTCAATGTTCGTATATTCATGCTTCTATTTACAAGCGTCGTGCGTTCTTGCCGGTTTGTGAAAGAATGAAGCCGTTTCATGAGATGCGCCGTTGCTGGTTCAATGTCCTGATGCTGATGCATCAGTGCCCTTTGCGGACTTGAGGTTGTTCCCGTTGACTCCAAACTCAAGAGAATCGAGAGATGTTCTTCATGCTTGTGTGGCCTATGTGCAGAATTGTGTTTGGCGTGAGGCGTGAGGCGTAAAGAGATTCAGCAGGTCGTCCTGATAGTTCTGACGTTTTGGTGAATAGCACAAACATGTTGGAAAGATACCCTCCCCTGGTATTGCGGTCTGGACTGCAAGCACAGGATGCTAGAGTCAGCGAAAGGGAAGTGAGTGTTCCTGGCCACGGGCTTGCGCAGGAGCCATGGGATTTGAACTACACAGGGTTCGGCGGCGAAGTTTTGCAGCGCCGTGGTGTGAATAGCAGTTAACAGCCATCGAAGGCTCGCACGCTTCGTCCTTGACATTGCCCGATTTTGAAATTCCATCAACTTTGCTCGAATTCTGAAATGCGAGTACCCTGCTGAACTTGTTTGCTTTTGCGAGCATTCCCAGATGCACTTGACACCTTGCAGAGACCATTGTCAATGTCGGAACTTCATGCTTCTATTTACAAGCGTCGTGCGCTCTTTCTGGTTTGTGGAAGAACGAAGCTATTTGATGAGATGCGTCGTTGCTGTTCAATGTCCTGATGCTGACGCATCAGTGTCCTTTGCGGACTTGAGGTTGTTCCCGTTGACTCCAAACTCAAGATTATCGAGCTATGCGCAGAATTTGTGTTGGCGTGAGGCTTAAAGAGATCAGCAGGTCGTCCTGATAGTTCTGACGTTTTGGTGAGTAGCACAAACCTGTTGCAAAGATACCCTCCCCTGGTATTTACATGTATTTACTGTCCGGACTGCAACACACGATGCTAGCGTCAGTGAAGTGAGTGTTCCTGGCAACGGGCTTGCACAGGAGCCATGGGAATGGAACTACAACAGGGTTTTGCGGCGAGTTTTGCAGCGCAATGGTGTGAATAGCAGTTCGAAGCCATCGTCCTTTACACTCAACGTCCCAATGACTTGCGCGCGCGTCTTGACTCTTGACCAGCAAAGTGGCTTCGCACAAGGCGAACTTGTGCCACTTCAGGCGCTTCTTTCCATTGTTGTTCCACGGAGCAGATACAATCTCACACACATTTGTTTAAACACATGCCTTGAAAAACCGTGAATTGGGCTTGGCAAGTGGGAGAACACGTTTCTGTGCGCAAAGACTCTAAGACCTTGATCCAATTAAGCAAAGCAGCCTTGCTGTGAACAGCCGAAGCACAAAACTAAGGTGTTGTTCGCGTTGGTTTGGCCTTTGTGGATTCCAACATGCGAAATGCTTGCTGTTCTCCAGTCGCATTTTTGACATCCCATCACCTTTGCTGGAATTCTGAAGTGCGAGTACCCTGCTGAACTTCTTTCCTTTTGCGAGCATTCCCAGATGCACTTGACACCCTGCAGAGACCATTGTCAACGTTCGTATATTCATGCTTCTATTGACAAGCGTCGCGCATTCTTGCCGGTTTGTGAAGAATGAAGCCGTTTCATGAGATGCGTCGTTGCTGTTTCAATGTCCTGATGCCTGACGCAATTCAGTGCCCTTTGCGGACTTGAGGTTGTTCCCGTTGACTCCAAACTCAAGAGAATCGAGAGATGTTCTTCATGCTGTGTAGGCTATGTGCAGAATTGTGCTGGCGTGAGGCGTATAGAGATCAGCAGGTCCGTCCTGATAGTTCTGACGTTTTGGTGAATAGCACAAACTGTCGCAAAGATACCCGCCCCTGGTGATTATTATCTGGACTGCAAACACGCGATGCTAGCGTCAGCGAAGTGAGTGTTGGCAACGGGCTTGCACAGGAGCCATGGGAATGGAACTACCCAGGGTTCTTGTGGCCAAGTTTCGGGGCGCAGTGGTTTGAACAGCAGTTTGAAGCCATCGAAGCTCGCACGCTTCGTCCTTTACATTGAGCGTCCCAATGACGCGCGCGCGCGTCTGATTCTTGACCCAGCAAAGTGGCTTCGCACAAGGTGAACTTGTGCACTTCAGCGCTTCTTTTCCATTATTGTTCCACGGAGCAGATACAATCTCACACACATTTGCTTAAATACATTTTTTGAAAAACCGTGAATTGGGCTTGGCAAGTGAGAGCACACGTTTCTGTGGGCAAAGACCTTTTTGATCCAATTAAGCAAAGCAGCCTTGCTGTGAACAGCCAAGGCACGAAACATGGGTTTTGTTCCCGGTTGGTCTGGCCTTTTGTGGATTGCAACATGGGAAATGCTTGCTGTTCTCCAGTCGCATTTTTGACATCCCATCACCTTTGCTGGAATTCTGAAGTGCGAGTACCCTGCTGAACTTGTTTGCTTTTGCGAGCATTCCCAGATGCACTTGACACCTGCAGAGACCATTGTCAATGTGCGTATATTCATGCTTCTATTGACAAGCGTCGTGCATTCTTGCCGGTTTGTGGAAGAATGAAGCCGTTTCATGAGATGCGCCGTTGCTGTTTGAATGTCCTGATGCTGACGCATCAGTGCCCCTTTGCGGACTTGAGATTGTTTCCGTTGACTCCAAACTCAAGAGAATCGAGAATGTTCTTCATGCTTGTGTAGCCTATGTGCAGAATTGTGTTGGCGTGAGGCTTAAAGAGATCAGCAGGTCGTCCTGATAGTTCTGAGGTTTTTGGTGAGTAGCACAAACCTGTTGCAAAGATACCCTCCCTGGTATTTACTGTCGCACTGCCAATGCACGAAGCTAGCGTCAGCGAAAGCGAAGTGAATGTTCCTGGCAACAGGCTTGCACAGAGCCATTGGGAATGGAACTGCACAGGGTTCTGTGGCGAAGTTTGCGGCGCAGTGGTGTGAACAGCAGTTAGAAGCCATAGAAGCTCGCACGCTTCGTCCTTTACATTGAACGTCCCAATGACTTGCGTGCGCATCTTGATTTCTTGACCAGCCAAGTGGTTTCGCACAAAGCGAACTTGTGCCACTTCAGCGCTTTCTTTCCATTGTTCCACAGCGCAGGTACAATCTCACACACATTGGTTTCGGTTTCAACACATTTTTCGGAAAAGTATGAATTGGCCTTGGCAAGTGTGAAGCACACGTTTCAGTGCGCAAAGACTTTGATCCAATTAAGCAAAGCAGCCTTGCTGTGAACAGCCGAAGCACAAAACACTGGTTTTGTCCGGTTGTTTGGCCTTTTGTGGATTACCAAATGGGAAATGCTTGCTGTTCTCTAGTCGCATTTTTGACATCCCATCACCTTTGCTGGAATTCTGAAGTGCGAGTGCCCTGCTGAACTTGTTTGCTTTTGCGAGCATTCCCAGATGCACTTGACACCTTGCAGAGACCATCGTCAATGTTCGGATATTCATGCTTCTATTGACAAGCGTCGCGCCATTTCTTGCCGGTTTGTGGAAGAATGAAGCCGTTTCATGAGATGCGCCGTTGCTGGTTCAATGTCCTGATGCTGACGCATCAGTGCCCTTTTGCGGACTTGAGATTGTTTCCGTTGACTCCAAACTCAAGAGAATCGAGAGCTGTTCCTTCATGCTTGTGTAGCCTATGTGCAGAATTGTGTTGGCGTGAGGCTTAAAGAGATCAGCAGGTCGTCCTGATAGTTCTGACGTTTGGTGAATAGCACAACCCTGTTGCACAGATACCCGCCTCTGGTATTGACGGTCTGGACTGCAAACACAGGATGCTAGCGTCAGCGAAAGCGAAGTGAGTGTTCCTGGCAACGGCTGCACAGGAGCCATGGGAATGGAAACTACACAGGGTTCTGTGGCGAAGTTTTGCAGCGCAGTGGTGTGAATAGCAGTTAGAAGATGTTAGAAGCCTTCGGAGCTCGCACGCTTCGTCCTTTACATTCAACGTCAAATGACTTGCGCGTGCATTTTGATCTTGACCAGCAAAGTGGCTTCGCGCAAGGCGAACTTGTGCCACTTCAGCGCTTCCTTTCCTTTGCCCCACTGAGAAGATACAATCTCACACACATTGGTTTGGTTTCAACACATTTTTTGGAAAAGAGTGAATTGGCCTTGGCAAGTGTGAGCACACGTTTCAGTGCTCAAAGGCCCTTTGATCCAATTAAGCTAAGCAGCCTTGCTGTGAACAGCGAAGCACAAACATGGGTTTTGTTCCCGGTTGGTTTGGCCTTTTGCGATCCAAAGGGAATTGCTTGCCGTTCTCTAGTCGCATTTTTGACATCCCATCACCTTTGCTGGAATTCTGAAGTGCGAGTACCCTGCTGAACTTGTTTGCTTTTGCGAGCATTCCCAGAGGTGCTTGACACTTTGCAGAAGCAGGCACTGCGACAATTGTCAATGTTCGGATATTCATGCTTCTATTTACAAGCGTCATGCGTTCTGTCGGTTTGTGGAAAAATGAAGCCATTTCATGAGATGCATCTAAGTCGTGGCTGGTTCAATGTCCTGATGCTGACACACCAGTGTCCTTTGCGGACTTGAGTTTGTTCCCGTTGACTCCAAACTCAAGAGAATCGAGAGATGTTCTTCATGCTTGCGTAGCCTATGCGCAGAATTCTGTTTGCTTGAAGCGCAAAGAGATCAGCAGGTCGTCCTGATAGTTCTGACGTTTCCTTGTGTAGCACAAACCTGTTGCACAGATACCCGCCCCTGGCATTTATGTCTGGACTGCAAAAACGCGATGCTAGCGTCAGCAAAGTGAGTGTTCTTGGCAACGGGCTTTAACAGGAGCCATGGGAATGGAACTGCACAGGGTTCTGTGGTGAAGTTCTGCAGTGCAGTGGTTGACAAAGAACTGCTACTAAACACGCAGTCGCGAAAGATTCGGGAAAGATTTCGCACATTTTTCATGCACGACTACTGTGGTTTTGGCGAGTTTTGGTATTGGCCCCACAGCCGTGAGGGAATGGTCGAAACCGAGCTGTGAGGCCACCAAGGCCAAGCCAAACCCATGACTAACACTGCAGACTTTACGGCGCAGCCATGCCACAGGCAAGAGCGTTGACAGCAGATTGCCCTAACTGTTCTTTAGGTTTTTGTGTGACTTGCACACACCTGTTGCACAGATATGCTGTAGGTCAAAATGAGGAGTTTCGCTATGAACTATCTCATGTGCGTTTAGAATGGAGCACACACGAAAGAAAGCGCGTGATGACAGGAGTTGCTGACATGTGGCAGTTCTTGTTTAATTAAGGATGCCCATGCCAAAGCTCTGGCTGCCTCGACAAGTTTCCATAAACTGCGGCTTAATCAACCGCCGAAAGAAACCTTCGCAGAACTTCGTGGAAGTTTGTTTGACGCACCAACTTCGTATAAGTAAATTTTTTGCTGACCCCAGAATCAAACCATTTCACGAGCTTCATCTATATACTAAGTCGTTGCTGGGTCAATGTTGTGATGCTGACGCATTAGTGTCCTTCGCGGACCGTGCGGGCCTACAACCATATGCAGAGAAGTTAATACGTCCGCGAAAACTAAACATGCAGTCGCGAAAGATTTCGCACATTTTTCACGCACGACAGCTGAAGCCAAAACCTTTACTAACACTGCAGACTTTACGGTGCAGCCATGCCACAAGGCAAGAGCGTTGACAGCAGATTATCCCAACGGTTTTTAGCTGTGAACAGGTTTGGCCTTTTGTGGATGCAAAATGGGAAATGCTTGCTGTTCTCTAGTCGCATTTTTGACATCCCATCACCTTTGCTGGAATTCTGAAGTGCGAGTACCCTGCTGAACTTGTTTGCTTTTGCGAGCATTCCCAGATGCACTTGACACCTTGCAGAGACCATGTCAATGTTCGGATATTCATGCTTCTATTTACAAGCGCGGTGCGTTCTTTCTGGTTTGTGGAAGAATGAAGTCTTTTTCATGAGATGCATCCGTTGCTGGTTCAATGTCCTGATGCTGACGCATCAGTGCCCTTTGCGGGCTTGAGATTGTTTCCGTTGACTCCAAACTTAAAGGAATCAAATGTTTTTCGTGCTTGTGTAGCTATGTGCAGGATGAAGCTCATGCCTCCCCTGGTATTTTCCATCTGGACTGCAAATCACGAAGCTAGCATCAGCGACTTGAGTGTTCCTGACAACTGCGACGGGCGTTGACAATGAACAGCTAAAACACAAGCCGAGGATTCCGAGCATCACTTGGCACCTTGCAGAGACCATTGTCACTGTTCTGGCATTCACGCTTTTGTATACAAGTGTCGAGAGGCTTTTGTATACAAGTGTCGAGAGATTCCAGTTTGTGGAAGAATGAAGCCATTTCATGAGATGCGTCGTTGCTGGTTTCAATGTCCTGATGCTGACGCATCAGTGTCCTTTGCGGACGTGAGCTTGTTCTAAAACTGTGGCTTACTTACTGCTTAATCAACCGCCGAAACACAAAGCATCGGTTCTATTCCCATGTTTTGTTCCAAAAGTTTCCAGCCGCATTTTTGACATCCCATCACCCTTGAACTCTGAAGTGAGAGTGCCCTGCTGAACTTTTGTTTTTGCGAGCATCCGAGATGCACTTGACACCTTGCAGAGACCCTGTCACTGTTCTGACATTACGCTTCTATATACAAGTGTCGAGAGGTGTTTGTGGAAGAATGAAACCATCTCACGAGATGCATCTTTGTACTATATACTAAGTTGTGCTGGTTCAATGTTGTGATGCTGACGCATCAACTGTCCTTCGCGGACAGTGCGGCCTCCAACCATATGCAGAGATGTAAATACGTCCGCGAAAACTAACACGCAGTCGCGAAAGATTTGCAAAAGATTTCAAGTTTGGTATTGGCCCCACAGCCATGAGGGAATGGTCGAAACCGAGCTGTGAGGCACAAAGGCCAAGCCAAACCCAGGACTAACACTGCAGACTTTACGGCAGATTGCCCTAACAGTTCTTAGTTTTTGTGTGACTAGCACACACCTGTTGCACAGATATGCTATAGGTTCAAAATGAGATAGGACTTGTTGCCCAAAGTGAGATGGAGTTTCGCTATGACCTCCTATCTCATGTGCGTTCAGAATGGAGCACTCACGAAAGAAAAGCGTGATGACACAGGAGTTGCTGACATGTGGCAGTTCTTGTTCAATTTAAGATGACCGTGCCAAAGCTCTGGCTGCCTCGAAAAAAATTCCATAAACTGTGGCTGAACCAACCGCCGAAACACAAAGCATGGGTTCTATTCCCTAGTTTTATCCCAAAGTTTTCTAGCCGCATTTTTGACATCCCATCACCCTTGCTGGAATTCTGAAGTGAGAGTGCCCTGCTGAACTGTTTTAGCGGAGCATGATGCGCTTGACAGCTTGCAGAGACCATTGGCACTGTTGTGACGTTACGCTTTTATATACAAGTGTCGAGAGGTGTTTCCAGTGTGTGGAAGAATGAAGCCATTTCACGAGATGCATCTATATACTAAGTCGTTGCTGGGTCAATAATGTTGTGATGCTGACGCATCAGTGACCTTCGTGGACAGTGCGGGCCTCCCACCTTACGCAGAGAAGTTAATACGTCCGCGAAAACTAAGCACGCAGTCGCGAAAGATTCGCGAAAGAGTTCGCACGTTTTTCACGCACGACTACCGTGGTTTTGGCGAGTTTGGTATTGGCCCCACAGCCATGAGGGAATGGTCGAAACCGAGCTGTGAGGCCATCAAGGCCAAGCCAAACCCATTACTACCACTGCAGACTTTACGGCGCAGCCATGCCACAGGCAAGAGCCTTGACAGCAGATGTCCTAACAGTTACTAGCTGTGAACAGCCGAAACAAAAAACATGCGTTTTGTTCCCGGTTGGTTTGGCCTTTTGTGGATTCCAACTGTTCTCTAGTCACATTGTTGACGTTTCTTCACCTTTGCTGGAATTCTGAAGTGCGAGTACCCTGCTGAACTTGTTTGCTTTTGCCAGCATTCCTAGATGCACTTGACATCTTGCAGGGACCATGGTCAATGTTCGGATATTCATGCTTCTATTTACAAGCATCGTGCGTTCTTTCTGGTTTGTGGAAGAATGAAGCCATTTCATGAGATGCGTTGTTGCTGGTTCAATGTCCTGATGCTGACGCATCAGTGCCTTTGCAGACTTGAGGTTGTTCCCGTTGACTCCAAACTTGAACGAATCAAAAGATGTTTTCGTGCTTGTGTAGCCTATGCGCAGGATGAAGCTTGTACCCTCCCCTAGCATCAGCGAACTGAGTGTTCCTGACATTAGCGACGGGCGTTGACAATGAACCGCTAAGACACAAAGCATGGGTTCTATTCCCATGTTCTATTCCAAAAGTTTTCCAGCCGCATTTTTGACATCCCATCACCCTTGGAACTCTGAAGTGAGAGTGCCCTGCTGAACTTTGTTTTTGCGAGCATTCCGAGATGCACTTGACACCTTGCAGAGACCATTGTCACTGTTCTGACATTCACGCTCTTATACACAAGTGTCGAGAGGTGTTTCCAGTCTGTGGAAGAATGAAGCCATTTCACGAGATGCATCTATATACTAAGTCGTTGCTGGTTCAATGTTGTGAAACCATACGCAGAGAAGTTAATACGTCCGCGAAAACTAAACACGCAGTCGCGAAAGATTCGCGAAAGATGTCGCACATTTTTCACGCACGACTACTGTGGTTTGGCGAGTTTTGGTATTGGCCCCACAGCCATGAGGGAATGGTCGAAACCGAGCTGTGAGGCCAGCAAGGCCAAGCCAAACCCATGACTAACACCGCAGCGGCGCAGCCATGACACAAGCAAGACGTAGACAGCAGATTGTCCTAACAGATCTTAGGTTCTTGTGTGACTAGCACACACCTGTTGCACAGATATCTCTTGGGTCAGAATGAGATAGGAACTTGTTGCCCAAAGTGAGATGGGAGTTTCGCTATGACCTCCTATCTCATGTGCGTTCAGAATGGAGCACGCACGAAAGAAAACGCGTGATGACACAGGAGTTGCTGACATGTGGCAGTTTTTGTTCAATTTAAGATGCCCACGCCAAAGCTCTGGCTGCCTCGACAAGTTTCCATAAACTGTGGCTGAATCAACCGCCGAAACACAAGCATGGGTTCTATTCCTGTGTTTTATTCCAAAAGTTTTTTAGCCGCATTTTTGACATCCCATCACCCATGCTGGAATTCTGAAGTCAGAGTGCCCTGCTGAACTGTTTTAGCGAGCATTCCGAGATGCACTTGACACCTTGCAGAGACCACTGTCACTGTTCTGACATTCACGCTTTTATATACAAGTGTCGAGAGGTGTTTCAGTCTGTGGAAGAATGACGCCATTTCACGAGATGCATCTATATACTAAGTCGTTGCTGGTTCAATGTTGTGATGCTGACGCATCAGTGTCCTTCGCGGACAGCGCGGGCCTCCAACCATATGCAGAGAAGTTAATACATCCGCGAAAACCAAACATGCAGTCGCGAAAGATTCGCGAAATGTAGATTCGCGAAAGATGTCGCACATTTTTCACGCACGACTACTGTGGTTTTGGCGAGTTTGGTATTGGCCCCACAGCCATGAGGGAATGGTCGAAACCGAGCTGTGAGGCCACCAAGGCCAAGCCAAACCCATGACTAACACTGCAGCGGCGCAGCCATGACACAAGCAAGAGCGTAGACAGCAGATTGTCCTAACAGTTCTTAGGCTTTTGTGTGACTAGCACACACCTGTTGCACAGATATCTCTTGGGTCAGAATGAGATAGGACTTGTTGCCCAAAGTGAGTTGGGAGTTTCGCTATGACCTCCTATCTCATGCGCGTTCAGAATGGAGCACGCACGAAAGAAAACGCGTGATGACACAGGAGTTGCTGACATGTGGCAGTTTTTGTTCAATTCAAGATGCCCATGCCAAAGCTCTGGCTGCCTCGACAAGTTTCCATAAACTGTGGCTGAACCAACCGCCGAAACACAAAGCATGGGTTCTATTCCTGTGTTTTATTCCAAAAGTTTTTTTAGCCGCATTTTTGACATCCCATCACCTACGCTGGAATTCCCTGCTGAACTTTTGTTTTAGCGAGCATTCCGAGATGCACTTGACACCTTGCAGAGACCATTGTCACTGTTGATACTGTCTGACATTCACGCTTTTATATACAAGTGTCGGGAGGTGCTTCCAGTCTGTGGAAGAATGACGCCATTTCACGAGATGCATCTATATACTAAGTCGTTGCTGGTTCAATGTTGTGATGCTGACGCATCAGTGTCCTTCGCGGACAGCGCGGGCCTCCAACCATACGCAGAGAAGTTAATACGTCCGCGAAAACTAAACACGCAGTCGCGAAAGATTCGCGAAAGATGTCGCACATTTTTCACGCACGACTACTGTGGTTTTGGCGAGTTTGGTATTGGCCCCACAGCCATGAGGGAATGGTCGAAACCGAGCTGTGAGGCCAGCAAGGCCAAGCCAAACCCATGACTAACACCGCAGCGGCGCAGCCATGACACGGGCAAGAGTGTAGCGTAGACAGCAGATTGTCCTAACAGATCTTAGGTTCTTGTGTGACTAGCACACACCTGTTGCACAGATATCCTATAGGTCAAAATGAGGTAGGACTTGTTGCCCAAAGGTGAGTTGGGAGTCTCGCTATGACCTCCTATCTCATGTGCGTTCAGAACGGAGCACTCACGAAAGAAAACGCGTGATGAGATGACACAGGAGTTGCTGACATGTGGCAGTTTTTTGTTCAATTTAAGATGCCCATGCCAAAGCTCTGGCTGCCTCGACAAGCTTCCATAAACTGTGGCTTAATCACTGCGCAGCCATGACACAGGCAAGAGCGTTGACAGCAGATTGCCCTAACAGTTCTTAGGTTCCTGTGTGACTAGCACACACCTGTTGCACAGATATCTCTTGGGTCAGAATGAGATAGGACTTGTTGCCCAAAGTGAGTTGGGAGTTTCGCTATGACCTCCTATCTCATGTGCGTTCAGAATGGAGCACTCACGAAAGAAAACGCGTGATGACACCTGAGTTGCTGACATGCGGCAGTTCTTGTTCAATTTAAGATGCCCATGCCAAAGCTCTGGCTGCCTCGACAAGTTTCCATAAACTGTGGCTGAACCAACCGCCGAAACACAAAGCATGGGTTCTATTCCTACGTTTTATTCCAAAAGTTTTTTAGCCGCATTTTTGACATCCCATCACCTATGCTGGAATTCTGAAGTGACAGTGCCCTGCTGAACTTTTGTTTTAGCGAGCATTCCGAGATCCACTTGACACCTTGCAGAGACCATTGTCACTGTTCTGACATTCACGCTTTTATATACAAGTGTCAAGAGGTGTTTCCAGTCTGTGGAAGAATGAAGCCATTTCACGAGATGCATCTACATACTAAGTCGTTGCTGGTTCAATGTTGTGATGCTGACGCATCAGTGTCCTTCGCGGACAGTGCGGGCCTCCAACCATATGCAGAGAAGTTAATACATCCGCGAAAACTAAACACGCAGTCGCGAAAGATTCGCGAAAGATTTCGCACATTTTTCACGCACGACTACTGTGGTTTTGGCGAGTTTGGTATTGGCCCCACAGCCATGAGGGAATGGTCGAAACCGAGCTGTGAGGCCAGCAAGGCCAAGCCAAACCCATGACTAACACCGCAGCGGCGCAGCCATGACACAGGCAAGAGCGTAGCGTAGACAGCAGATTGTCCTAACAGATCTTAGGTTCTTGTGTGACTAGCACACACCTGTTGCACAGACATCCTATAGGTCAAAATAAGATAGGACTTGTTGCCCAAAGTGAGTTGGGAGTTTCGCTATGACCTCCTACCTCATGTGCGTTCAGAACGGAGCACTCACGAAAGAAAACGCGTGATGAGATGACGCAGGAGTTGCTGACATGTGGCAGTTTTTGTTCAATTTAAGATGCCCATGCCAAAGCTCTGGCTGCCTCGACAAGTTTCCGTAAACTGTGGCTTAATCGCGGCGCAGCCATGACACAGGCAAGAGCGTTGACAGCAGGTTGTCCTAACAGTTCTTAGGTTCTTGTGTGACTGGCACACGCCTGTTGCACAGATATCTCTTGGGTCAGAATGAGATAGGACTTGTTGCTCAAAGTGAGTTGGGAGTTTCGCTATGACCTCCTATCTCATGTGCGCTCAGAATGGAGCACACACGAAAGAAGACGCGTGATGACACAGGAGTTGCTGACATGTGGCAGTTCTTGTTCAATTTAAGATGCCCATGCCAAAGCTCTGGCTGCCTCGACAAGTTTCCATAAACTGTGGCTGAATCAACCGCCGAAACACAAAGCATGGGTTCTTTTCCCATGTTTTATTCCAAAAGTTTTTTAGCCGCATTTTGACATCCCATCACCTATGCTGGAATTTTGAAGTCAGAGTGCCCTGCTGAACTTTTGTTTTAGGGAGCATTCCGAGATCCACTTGACACCTTGCAGAGACCATTGTCACTGTTCTGACATTCACGCTTTTATATACAAGTGTCGAGAGGTGTTTCCAGTCTGTGGAAGAATGAAGCCATTTCACGAGATGCATCTATATACTAAGTCGTTGCTGGTTCAATGTTGTGATGCTGACGCATCAGTGTCCTTCGCGGACAGTGCGGGCCTCCAACCATATGCAGAGAAGTTAATACGTCCGCGAAAACTAAACACGCAGTCGCGAAAGATTCGGACTACTGTGGTTTTGGCGAGTTTGGTATTGGCCCCACAGCCATGAGGAAATGGTCGAAACCGACCTGTGAGGCCAGCAAGGCCAAGCCAAACCCATGACTAACACCGCAGCGGCGCAGCCATGACACAGGCAAGAGCGTAGCGTAGACAGCAGATTGTCCTAACAGATCATAGGTTCTTGTGTGACTAGCACACACCTGTTGCACAGATATCCTTTAGGTCAAAATGAGATAGGACTTGTTGCCCAAAGGTGAGTTGGGAGTTTCGCTATGACCTCCTATCTCATGTGCGTTCAGAATGGAGCACTCACGAAAGAAAACGCGTGATGACACCTGAGTTGCTGACATGTGGCAGTTCTTGTTCAATTTAAGATGCCCATGCCAAAGCTCTGGCTGCCTCGACAAGTTTCCATAAACTGTGGCTCAATCGCGGCGCAGCCATGACACAGGCAAGAGCGTTGACAGCAGATTGTCCTAACAGTTCTTAGGTTCTTGTGTGACTAGCACAGACCTTTTGCACAGATATCCTATAGTTCAAAATGAGATAGGACTTGTTGCCCAAAGGCGAGTTGGGAGTTTTAATATGACCTCCTATCTCATGTGCGTTCAGAATGGAGCACTCACGAAAGAAAACGCGTGATGAGATGACGCAGGAGTTGCTGACATGTGGCAGTTCTTGTTCAATTTAAGATGCCCGTGCCAAAGCTCTGGCTGCCTCGACAAGTTTCCATAAACTGTGGCTTAATCGCGGCGCAGCCATGACACAGGCAAGAGATGGCAAGAGCGTTGACAGCAGATTGCCCTAACAGTTCTTAGGTTCTTGTGTGACAAGCACACGCCTGTTGCACAGATATCTCTTGGGTCAGAATGATAATGAGATAGGACTTGTTGCCCAAAGTGAGTTGGGAGTTTCGCTATGACCTCCTATCTCATGTGCGTTCAGAATGGAGCACTCACGAAAGAAAACGCGTGATGACACAGGGTTCTTGCTCAATTTAAGATGCCCATGCCAAAGCTCTGGCTGCCTCGACAAGTTTCCATAAACTGTGGCTTAATCGCGGCGCAGCCATGACACAGGCAAGAGCGTTGACAGCAGATTGTCCTAACAGTTCTTAGGTTCTTGTGTGACTAGCACACACCTGTTGCACAGATATCCTATAGGTCAAAATGAGATAGGACTTGTTGCCCAAAGGTGAGTTGGGAGTTTTAATATGACCTCCTATCTCATGTGCGTTCAGAATGGAGCACTCACGAAAGAAAACGCGTGATGACACAGGAGTTGCTGACATGTGGCAGTTCTTGTTCAATTTAAGATGCCCATGCCAAAGCTCTGGCTGCCTCGACAAGTTTCCATAAACTGTGGCTTAATCGCGGCGCAGCCATGACACAGGCAAGAGCGTTGACAGCAGATTGTCCTAACAGTTCTTAGGTTCTTGTGTGACTAGCACACACCTGTTGCACAGATATCCTATAGGTCAAAATGAGATAGGACTTGTTGCCCAAAGGTGAGTTGGGAGTTTCGCTATGACCTCCTATCTCATGTGCGTTCAGAATGGAGCACTCACGAAAGAAAACGCGTGATGACACCTGAGTTGCTGACATGTGGCAGTTCTTGTTCAATTTAAGATGCCCATGCCAAAGCTCTGGCTGCCTCGACAAGTTTCCATAAACTGTGGCTTAACCGCGGCGCAGCCATGACACAGGCAAGAGCGTTGACAGCAGATTGTCCTAACAGTTCTTAGGTTCTTGTGTGACCCGCACACACCTGTTGCACAGATATCCTATAGGTCAAAATGAGATAGGACTTGTTGCCCAAAGGTGAGTTGGGAGTTTCGCTATGACCTCCTATCTCATGTGCGTTCAGAATGGAGCACTCACGAAAGAAAACGCGTGATGACACAGGAGTTGCTGACATGTGGCAGTTCTTGTTCAATTTAAGATGCCCATGCCAAAGCTCTGGCTGCCTCGACAAGTTTCCATAAACTGTGGCTTAATCGCGGCGCAGCCATGACACAGGCAAGAGCGTTGACAGCAGATTGTCCTAACAGTTCTTAGGTTTTTGTGTGACTAGCACACACCTGTTGCACAGATATCCTATAGGTCAAAATGAGATAGGACTTGTTGCCCAAAGGTTTGGGAGTTTCGCTGTGACCTCCCATCTCATGTGCGTTCAGAATGGATCACTCACGAAAGAAAACGCGTGATGACACCTGAGTTGCTGACATGTGGCAGTTCTTGTTCAATTTAAGATGCCCATGCCAAAGCTCTGGCTGCCTCGACAAGTTTCCATAAACTGTGGCTTAATCGCGGCGCAGCCATGACGCAGGCAAGAGCGTTGACAGCAGATTGTCCTAACAGTTCTTAGGCTCTTGCGTGACTAGTACACACCTGTTGCACAGATATCCTATAGTTCAAAATGAGATAGGACTTGTTGCCCACTATGAACTCCTATCTTGTTTGCGTTCAGAATGGAGCACTCACGAAAGAAAACGCGTGATGACACAGGAGTTGCTGACATGTGGCAGTTCTTGTTCAATTTAAGATGCCCACGCCAAAGCTCTGGCTGCCTGGACAAGTTTCCATAAACTGTGGCTTAATCGCGGCGCAGCCATGACACAGGCAAGAGCGTTGACAGCAGATTGTCCTAACAGTTCTTAGGTTCTTGTGTGACTAGCACACACCTGTTGCACAGATATCCTATAGGTCAAAAAGAGATAGGACTTGTTGCCCAAAGGTGAGTTGGGAGTTTCGCTATGACCTCCTATCTCATGTGCGTTCAGAATGGAGCACTCACGCAAGAAAACGCATGATGACACAGGAGTTGCTGACATGTGGCAGTTCTTGTTCAATTTAAGATGCCCATGCCAAAGCTCTGGCTGCCCCGACAAGTTTCCATAAACTGTGGCTTAGTCGCGGCGCAGCCATGACACAGGCAAGAGCGTTGACAGCAGATTGTCCTAACAGTTCTTAGGTTCTTGTGTGACTAGCACACTGTTGCACAGATATCCTATAGGTCAAAAAGAGATAGGACTTGTTGCCCAAAGGTGAGTTGGGAGTTTCGCTATGACCTCCTATCTCATGTGCGTTCAGAATGGAGCACTCACGAAAGAAAACGCGTGATGACACAGGAGTTGCTGACATGTGGCAGTTCTTGTTCAATTTAAGATGCCCATGCCAAAGGTCTGGCTGCCTCGACAAGTTTCCATAAACTGTGGCTTAATCGCGGCGCAGCCATGA
>CAXIQD010000419.1:0-11507 GCA_964030785.1 Siderastrea siderea | reverse complement strand
GAAGTCTCGTACGAAACGTTCGTTTTGGAGACTTGACGTGTGACTTTTGGAGGAGGTCTCGTACGAAACGCTCCGTTTTGGAGACTTGACGCGTGACTTTAGGAGGAAGTCTCGTACGAAACGCTCGTGTTGCAGCCTCGAAGCGTGACTTTTGGAGGAAGTCTCGTACGAAACGCTCGCGTGACTGCTTCTAGTGTGTGGGCAGACCGTGTCGCGACACGAGTGTCCCACAAGAGTGTCCCACAAGAGTGTTCCACAAGAGTGTCCCGCAACCGTGTCCCACAAGAGTGTCTCACAAGAGTGTCCCTTAAGAGTGTCCCACAAGAGTGTCCTATAAGAGTGCCCCACAAGAGTGTCCTACAAGAGTGTCCCACAAGAGTTTCCTACAAGAGTGTCACACAAGAGTGTCCCACAAGAGTGTCCCACAAGAGTGTCCTACAAGAGTGTCCTACAAGCGTGTCCCACAAGAGTGTCCTGTAAGAGTGACCCACAAGAGTGTCCTATAAGAGTGTGTCACAAGACTGTCCCACAAGAATGTCCGACAAGAGTGTCCCATAAGAGTGACCCACAAGAGTGGTTTTGAGAGTGTCCCACAAAGAGTGTCCTACAAGAGTGTCGTGTAAGAGTGACCCACAAGAGTGTCCTACAAGAGTGTCTCGCAAGAGAGTGTCCCATAAGAGTGACACACAAGAGTGCCCCACAAGAGTGTCCCACAAGAGTGTCCCACAAGAGTGCCCCGTAAGAGTGGCCCGCAAGAGTGTCCTACAAGAGTGTCCCACAAGAGTGTCCTACAAGAGTGTCCCGCAAGAGTGTCCTACAAGAGTGTCCCAAAACAGTCCCCGCCAAGAGTTTCCTACAAGAGTGTCCTACAAGAGTGTCCCACAAGAGTGTCCCAGAAGAGTGTCCCGCAAGAGTGTCCTACAAGAGTGTCCCGAAACAGTGCCCCGCAAGAGTTTCCTACAAGAGTGACCCACAAGAGTGTCCTACAAGATTGTCCCACAAGAGTTTTCCACAACAGTGGCCTATATGAGTGTCCCACAAGAGTGTCCCACAAGAGTTTCCTACAAGAGTGACCCACAAGAGTGTCCTATAAGAGTGCCCCACAAGAGTGTCTTACAAGAGTGTCCCACAAGAGTTTCCTACAAGAGTGTCCTATAACAGTGTCCCACAAGAGTGTCCCACAAGAGTGTGTCACAAGAGTGTCCCACAAGAGTGTCCTACAAGAGTGTCTCACAAGAGTGTCCTACGAGAGTGTCCCACAAGAGTGTCCTACAAGAGTGTCCCACAAGAGTGTTCCACAAGAGTGTCCTATAAGAGTGCCCCACAAGAGTGTCCTACAAGAGTGTCCTACAAGAGTGTCCCAGAAGAGTGTCCCAGAAGAGTGTCCTACAAGAGTGTCCCACAAGAGTTTCCTACAAGAGTGTCCTATAAGACTGTCCCACAAGAGTGTCCCACAAGAGTGTCTCACAAGAGTGTCCCACAAGAGTGTCCCACAAGAGTGTCTCACAAGAGTGTCCCACAAGAGTGTCCTGCAAGAGTGTCCCACAAGAGTGTCCTACAAGAGTGTCCCAGAAGAGTGTCTCACAAGAGTGTCCACAAGAGTGTCCTACAAGAATGTCCCACAAGAGTGTCCTACAAGAGTGTCCCACAAGAGTGTTCCTACAAGAGTGTCTTCTAAGAGTGTCCTACAAGAGTGTCCCACAATAGTGTCTCACAAGAGTGTCACAAGAGTGTCCTACGAGAGTGTCCCACAAGAGTGTCCTACAAGAGTGTCCCACAAAGAGTGTCCTACAAGAGTGTCGTGTAAGAGTGACCCACAAGAGTGTCCTACAAGAGTGTCTCGCAAGAGAGTGTCCCATAAGAGTGACACACAAGAGTGCCCCACAAGAGTGTCCCACAAGAGTGTCCTACAAGAGTGTCCCACAAGAGTGTTCCTACAAGAGTGTCTTCTAAGAGTGTCCTACAAGAGTGTCCCACAATAGTGTCTCACAAGAGTGTCCCACAAGAGTGTCCTACAAGAATGTCCCACAAGAGTGTCCTACAAGAGCGTCTCACAAGAGTGTTCCACAAGAGTGTCTTCTAAGAGTGTCCCACAAGAGTGTCCTACAAGAGTGTTCCACAAGAGTGTCTTCTAAGAGTGTCCACAAGAGTGTCCTACAAGAGTGTCCTAATGACATGACCTATAGGATAGTTTTCTTCACTTCCGTTGTGTGTGTGTCTCATATACTTCTTGTCGATGCAGGCGAACCACAACAACGCACGGTCTTGCACTCCTATTTACAAGAAGATCAGACGCCGCAATTGTGGATTTCTCTGTATTATGTGGACGGTTATCATTTTCAAGTGCTTATTTTCGAGATTTTGGGACAATGCCATTGTTTCTTTCGTGCCGCGGATCTGCCAGACCCTTTACGCCAGTGCTTGATTTGAATGCAAAACAAAAATCCTTCATGATGAAGACAGAGCTTGGTGGTGGAGTCCCCAGCGCATGATGTCCAACAACGTGTCAGAGAGTGAAAAAGAGATTCCCACCGGCTGTGTCTCTTTTTATACACAGTGGTTTGACGTATGTGTTTGCATTCGGGTTCGTGGGCTCCATCTTGTTTTTTCACAATAATCATTACTTGAGCACTTCTTTACAACCATCAGGAGTGCGATCTTGCTCTTGTCTTTCACGTGAAGAACTTGACAAGCTCACCAACACGTGGCCCCCAGGACGTGTCGCTGGCTGATCAACGGGCGGTGCCGGTGCTCCCCAAGCAAATGCCGTGGCGTTTGCTTGAACACGGTGACGTGACGCCAGCGACGTTCTCCGATCGTTTCAATATCTTGGGAACACTCTTGGGAACATGTTGCAACAAAACTTACAGCCGTCTGGGCACACTCACTGGGCCTCCAGCCACCAATTTTATAGCCAGGCTGGCCAGACGGCTCTAAATATTCCTAAATATTCAACAAAGGCTCCAGGGTGTTCCCTTTCGCTACTTTCCCTCTCGCCCGCTTTGACGTCCTCAGCGTGTTCTCGGGCTGACGTTTGGCAATCTGAGCATGCGATGGTCAGACCGACGGCCCAAAGGTGACAGTCAACCAGAAACTGGAGAGACCAAAGATGACGGTTCCTATGCTAATAGCTTCTTGCTCCTAGTAGTACGGCCAGGAGCCCCGTTCGTAGCGTTCTTGCTCCGTTCGTAGCGATGCCAGGAGCCCCGAACGTAGCGAACCTTGTTACTAGTACTCTTCAATTTTGGAGGCTCTTCGCTTCGTCGCGTGGTTCACATCCTGTTTAAAAGCTTACGAAATGCACAACTTGAGAGGGGGACTCGTGTTCTGAAGAACGAACCGAAGACTCATGTCCCCCAGGCAACCACCTCATTCCGTTGGGGCTTGTACAATGGTGCCATGTTGAATGTCAGAAAGAACCAAGCTCTGCAGCATTCCGGAGCTGCATGATGTAAGAATACACCCTAACTGTATAGGGGATATCACTCGATTCCTTTCAGAAAGTGCTTGTTCTTCTTGAGTCTAATAGCCTCTCTAAACCTTTGCACATCATGGATGCAGGTCTGCCCCGGATCTCAGCGCTATTCAAAGCACCTAATGCGAGCTCGACGAACCAGCCACAGTAAAACCACCCCTACCAAGCACCTACAGCATTGATTTTGGTGCCGGATTTGGGTCTTGAAAGGGTCTGCCACTCAAATTCGATCACTTCTGTTCAATGCGGCTGTCTATATATATATAATATATATATATATCAAGCATAGCATGATCAGTGTAAACTAGTAATTCTCCGATGGGTCCCTTCTCGCTCATCATCATCCCCTCTCTTCATCTCGCTGCACCGGGCGGCGCAAGGGATGAAGACCAAGCACACCTCGGCGGATGGATCGACGGGATGAAGGGACGGGAAGAAGAATGGAATGCTAGCACCGCCCAGTTCAGGGGGTTTGACCCCAAACAGAACCACCCAGTTCAGTGGTTCCATCCAAAAACGGTGACACCTTGGAGAGTCCGTATGGAACTGGTGGATTTCAGAAGATCAGATTTGTTTTCTGTGCGAGTTGGTCTGGCTTCGCATTCACATTCATTCATTCACTCACTCACTCGCTCACTCACTCACTCACTCACTCACTCACTCTCTCTCACTCTCTCTCTCTCTCTCTCCAGGATTGTTGTTTTTTGCCTTGTAAGATTGTAAGGTGCTGACACACAATAAATAGAAGAGACGTCTGGAATTTATCTCCAAAAGCCGGTCAAATATCCAGAAATACGATTGCGATGGCATGCCTAGACAGGATAGTAAAGCCAAGAAAACAGATCAAAAGCTCTATTGGAGCCCCAGTTCATGCGTGGACGGCAGCTTCAAGACCGCTTAATCGGCGCAATGACCATTACACTGGAGAAAAGACCCACATGGAAGCTGAAATTGGACCTTTGTAAAACAAATGTCCTCTACAAACACGGGGTTTTCAGGTTCCATTGTTAATCTTCCAAGGCAGAAATTGCCAAATCCACCTGTGCTTCCGCATGCAAAGTCCACGGAATTTGCAAAATTCCTCATACACTGGATGGTCAACTTGCAAGTTTCTGTTTGCATGAGGGACACGTAGAATGTTGATAGCGCTGCACAAAGGATGCTGGACCTGCTGGATAAGCATTTCATGAAATGTGGGCAACCTGGGAAATAGGGGCACTTACATAATTACACTGACACATGGACTTCTTTGCAGTGCCACCTTGCCACCCGATATCGGCAAGTCCAATTGGGGACCTCCCATCTCCAGGTTTCTTACGAGTCCTTCCACCTCCATCAGGACTAGACCATACTGGACCGTTCCACCCGTCGCCATTTCAACGAAGGAGCTCTTAGAAGTGCCAAGAGCCATCCAAAAATGCACAGGGTTGGGCCTGGCCATGGGTTCAACCCAGGCGCCGGCCACAGCTGAAACCCGAAGCGACGCGACGCTATATTCGCAGCGCGCCAGCACGTGGGCGGCTCCGGTAGGCCAAAGCACGGACACATCGTTGGTGGAAAAGAAGAAGCGACTGTCGTCCCCATAGTGGTTTCAGAGGTTCGATGGCACGTTTCCCCCAAGATGTCCTTTTAGATGGGGTCATAAACCACTTGGGGTGCCAATGCCATCTACTCTGAAACTGTATACAGTAATTTGGAACGGAGTCGAACAAATCGATGCTGGTTTTGAGAGCGAGCCAATTGGCTGGTTCCCTATCCGACTCCCAAGCTGAGCGCCCTGAAGGCTTGTGTCGAATTCCAGAGGCTGCCTGCTGGAAGCACCTGGAGCCCTACTGGACAGGAACTGACCTCATTTTTCTGGAGTTGAGGTCAGTTCCTCATTGTTCAATCGACTCCAGAGGCTTTTTCGTTTGCTCTGTCGAACCTCTTTCTTGTGAGTGGTGGAGTTGGAGGTCGATTGGAACTGACAGACGTTTACAAAAACACCCACTCCCAGCTTCTTCAAAGTGACCTTTTAAGGGTTCCTAAGTGACCCTTGGGAGGCTTGTTTGTGACCTCAAATTAGGATATCAAGTACGGTCACTTTGAAGAACCAGGTCCATGGACTCGACTCGAGGGTTTTCATCCAAAACCCAGCTCCCGCCGTCCCGCCGTCGGACGTACTCTCCGTGCCTAGGAGCTTCTCCGCTGTCGCCTGACAGATCAACAGGAACCGGAGAGTGATCCCGTGTACACACCGAGAGGGTACACGGAGAGTGTATGCAACAATGTGAACCCAAAGTACGGGAGTGTGTGCAACTGTTTAAATATGTGAAGCTACAGTATGAGTGAAGCAGTCTTCTCATATTTTTCAGTACCAAGTATAATAGCTGTAATAATATGAAGTACCACAAAGTACTCCTTAAAATGAGGACCTGAGACCGGACTGAAGGGTCAGCGTCATGTCCCATGTTCAACTCGTGGTACTTGAAGCCAGGTCAGGTTTTCGTTTCCTACACCCACTGTTTCAAGAGCCACATGCATGTAGGACTGTAGGACTGCCGGCGAGCTCGCGTGATGGAGCAGGTCTGAGGTCTCAGGTATGGGTGGTTCCTCAGTCGTCCTCAGTCGCCCTGGTCAAAGGGAACATCAAGTCCATCACTTGGGCCTATCCGATTGCCAGTAACAGTGGATGATGATGGTTAGGTTGCGGGCCTTTCTCTAAAATAGTGATGTTCTTGTTTACTGGCTGTTACAGGTTAACAGGGACAGACCCAATCCACAACCACACCACTAGTATACGCTTGGTTTCTCTGTATTATCTGGCTTTTTTTGTCCAGGTGCCAAAGTGCCTGCATGGTGAAGCAATGGGGGATTGAAGCGTATATTGAAGCGTGGTTGTGAAACGAAGCCCCGAAAAGCTATCTTAAAGACAAAAACCAGCCCTAGGCTTCAACAAAATAATCGTTGGCCTGGTTTTTGTAGACTAAATTCCTGAGCAAAACAATGGTTCTTCGGTAAACGTTAAAGACATTAAAGACCATTAAACAATGGCTGGCCAGGAATTTGGTCCCATTTGAAGCCATATCAAGACTTCCATCGCACCAATGTGATGCTGGATAACTCAACTGGATCATGTGACAGGTCGTAAGATGTAACGAGCCAGACATGTATACAGTATACTCTTGATGAATAAAAACACCCGCCGGACATGGATTGCAAAGCCTCTTCGTAGGAGGAGTTGACATATCTTCAGTCTACATTACAAATACCTTGAATAGTTGTAATGTAATGTACACATTCAGTTATATATATTGTACGTAATATTACCAGTGAAAAGGAGCTTTTGGACTCTTGCAAAGAAACCTCAAATTGACCAGCTCCACTTTATCGGGATGGGTCGTTCCACCATGTTCACCCGACTTACTCGACGCTACTCGACGCATGTTGCGAACCACCGTCGGTAGGTCAACCGGACTCGATCTTCTGGTGCTATGACCCACAGCCTGGTGCCTTGTTTGAGGTGCCCCCCAGATCCAAAGCCACAGGGTCGTTTTTCGCCCTGCACTTGCGTGAATCGCACGTAGCCGTCGAACCCGCGGGTTCCGCGAATGGCTTCACCGCGCCGCACATCAATCGAAATGGCACCACCCCACAGAGTCTGCAGAGTCTGGGCTGCATCAGTTTTGTCTTTGTGCCTCTGTGTTTCTCCACAAAGGGGCGGTGTTTAGTCCCTATACGTGAGTGGATAATGGGAGATAATGGGATATCATAGACACATCCTCCCAGTTCGGCACCCCGACATGTGACTCCTGGTTGAATCCTTTTTGAAAGTCAAGAAACACTTCCAGTCGACATGGGAGGCTATTGAACAGCTCCGGTTTCCCAAGCTCAACATGACAAACAGCTCGGCGGTTTTTCCCACCGATTCGCACGATTCGCACCGGTTCGAAGGGCGATGCTGGACTTTCGGGAAGAAGGACGTGAGAGGCGATGAACACCCCGAGTGAGCTCAAAGACTCATCCAAAGAAGAAGGTTTCTCCTCCAATTCAACCCCTCCGCTTGGAGAACTCTTGAACTCTTACATAGGCCTGCAGCCGTCCCTGTGCCCCACGTGATTGTGCGTCCGGTCACTCAATTGTCCCTCAGATTTGCTCAGGGTCTGAATTAATCAATAAGTCCAAGCCCAAACCACCGGTGGGACTGGAATAGTTACATACAGTACATTTACCCGATTCTGACCCTAATGCAAGTTATATTCCAGTCCCATGGCTGGTCTGGGAAAGGTGATCTTTTTAAGGGGAACAATGGCTTGGAAAGGCTCATTTAGCGCAGCCTCAGCTGAGATGTACGCCAGTCATGGATTGGGACTCTAAGATCCTGCGCTTGACAAATGACCTGGATCTGGGGCACTGATGCTGACTTTCATTTCGCTCCAAAGCCATGTGTCTGGTACACTGATCGTGCAGAAAGACTCTCTACCTTTGAACGAACACTCAAAAGCAATCCATCCGGGTGTGCTGTTTTGCTGGCAACAGAAGACATACTCTTACTCTATATTTAATATATATGTCAAGAGTGTCAGGGATCATATTGTATAGATGGGATGAAGATGGATGAAGTCAACGACCATTTGACACAAAATTGGAGCAACTCACTGGACTTGGAGCGACAAAAATGGCTCAGATGCCCGAGGTCAAGAGGTCAAGAGGTTGGCCGGCCAGGGCCCACGAGGTGTGGTTCATGGACACCCCTTAAAGCCTCAACCTCTTTTGGGGGGCTATCATTAGACACCCCTTAGAAGGGGGGCCTGGTATGTGGGAGTTACAAATGGTTGCACGTTGTTTTTGAGATATCCTTGATCCAGCAAACATGTAAAAACATGTAAGAATCACAAGATTCACATAACTGTGTCATGGAACGACTTAAGTCACATTCTTGGATTTGTTGTCCAGGAACCTGGGAAAAAAAGAAAACAGGAAGGGGACTTGACCATATTTGGGAACATAAACAATCACCACTACAATCACCGTAGTCAAAACCAAGCATGTTATCACACCTGGTTGAAGCTGTGACAGCGCCCCGTCGGTCGGTCGGCAATCAGGCAGCACCGTGCGATGTCCTGTGAGTAATCATGCAAGCATGAAGAATCAGCAACGAAGACAAGCATGGCTCCTATACTCCCTAGGGCTCCAAGTACCTCCTTTTCGAAGATGGGTATGGTGGGTTTGGGGGGCCTAACCACCTTCTGAGGGTATGGTTGGAGCCCCAGGGACTGTACCTGAGTTGGAACGAAAAACGGTACTTTTCAGCTACCAGGCCTGTAGACCTATACGTATGTGAAGGATAGGATGTGGATATTCGTCATGTGTAGTCACACTCCCCAGTCGTCCGCCGGCCAAACACACACAGGTCGACAGGTTCTTTTAGAAGCCGCGAGGCGCGAGGAGCTCGTCCCTCGGGAGAATCATGAAGGCCACTGGTGAGATTTGCCAGTGTCTTCCTCCATTCACAGAACTAAGCCGCGGAGCCACGCTCACCTGCACTTCCGTTCTCTCTTCCCTACTGCCGTGTGACAGGTCTGGGATTCAGGGACCCCAACCACCGGAGGGTGGTTCCTCACTTCATTTATCCTCACTTCCTCACTTCTTGGAAGCAATCAAGTCCTGTCGTGTCTCAAAGTCCAACGCTTGGTCATAGGAGACGGGCATCTCAGGCACATCATCGCCGGCCAACTCCTTGGCAAAGTCCTCTGCCACGCTCTCCTGGTGCCAGACTGGAGGTCGGACAATTGTGCGGTCCATGGATATCTCAATGGGTTGCGGTTGCAATGAAAAAATCTGGAATTTCTGACCAGTGGTGTTCACTCCCCTTCTCTCCTGTTCCGTCCATGTTTCCCATCGAACCGAGTCGGAGGACGAGTCGACAGCGACAGAGCGACAGAGCGGAGCGCGAGTCGTCACCGGTTTTTCAGAGAGCAGAACAAAACACCTTCAGCCCCGCCCCAAATGAATAGCAAAGGTCTGGCACAAAAAGGTACGTATACCGCGTCATGTCGACTCCTAAAATGAATCAAGTTCCCCGGCAACAAAAAGGATTGCAAAACCTCTTCAGGCTGAGGAGGGTCTATTAAGATCATCGATCGAGTCTACCTGGACCTGATTTGAGGAGCTGGAACATGACTATCCCATTTTCAAAGCTATCCCAGACCATCTGTACATACATTGACCTCTTTTCAACCACCCTAATTGATGTAGGTAAATATGTGAGTCCCACGGATGGTCTGGGCATTAATTAATATTAATTATACTTAAGACTCCAGCTACAACAAAAAACAGAGTAGATGTAAAGCTCATTTGCACGAGCATTCGATCAGTTCATGGGTTCCCAAAGCATCATAGCACTGCAGAAACGACCTGGGTCACCTGCTTGAAACCAGATCTTTCGTCCTTTCTCTGACCCGGTTTCTCCGTGCCGTGTCTCCGTGTCTCCGTGTCTCCCGGCTGTCCGTCCGTCCGCCCGCCTCGTTGTCCATGACGCCCAGGCTCGGCCCGGCTTCGCCCTTCGCGTCCGAGGCCGCGATGGCGTTGGCCGCGGAGGAGATCTCGCAGATCTCGGCGGTGATGGCGGCCTGACGCTTCCTGAGGACCGGACGGGGGTCGGAGGGAGAGAGGGGGTAGGAGGAGAGGAGAGGTTGAACATCAGGAAACCATAGGTGAAAAAGATCGAAGACTTCCCTTGGAATGTGAGGGATTCGATGGTTCGTTCGGGGCCAGCGACAGACACAAGAATGATATCACTGCATATATAGATGTAGAAGCACAAAAGATGCGAACGGATGGAAAGGTGTGCCCTGGCCCCGTTCTAGCTCTTAGGTCAACATGAAGCTCGCGCGCTAAAGCTCCTTTTTACCTGGTTGGGCACTTGAGCCAAAATGTATATGGCATGTACCTGTATAGCGACTATACTGGGACCCCATCCCTATTGACACCCCCCACATCCGTACTTCGACGGGGAAGGGAGATGAGTGGATGTAAAAACCGGAGAACGAATCACGTTCTCAAAAGTGTATTGGAGGTCAACCAGTATGTCCTATTGAATTGAATTAGCAAAAGATCTTGCATTCGCTTGAAAGTTGGATCAAACAGGCAATGGAGCTACAAGCGGAAAACGTGCACCTACCTATGGTATCATGCGATTACCAACGGTGTGAGACACAATCCTATCTCACTCCCATGATGCCAAAACGGTCATCATGAATTACCCGAGATCCCTCAGTACTTGAAGTACCGGAAGTGGCATGTCGGCATGACCCCAATGCTCATCCATTCGTGAGTTGTCGCATGTAGTCAGCGCCGACAAAGCCAATGTAGTCCTTGATGAGCTCAACGTTCCTTGGATTTCCCGCTCGGATCTGCTCCTCGAAGGACTTCAATTTCTGTGCTTGGATAGCGGATACCTCTATGCCATAGTAGCGGCATGCAACGAGGATCTCCTTCGTGACATTCTTCCTCTCCGATTTGATGGCGGGACTAATGTCGATGAATTTGTATGGAGCGGCACTTTCGTCATCTGGTTTCTGGTAGTAACTATATCGGCTCGCTCCGAAGGTCTTCTTGATCAAGCGTCTGATGAAATTTGAGATGAATGCCAATTTCTCGATGATCTCATCCTGGGTCTCAGACTTTCGAGCCTTTGGATCACTCATGCTACGCTGAGTGCTGCCGACCTCTTTGAGGTACTTGTGGCTAAGCCCGCAGCGGATTGCAGTGATCATCATCGGATGAACAACGTTGGCGTGGAATTCATAGATCTGCCACGCTTCTGCTGCAAACACGTCGTCGGTCCATCTGCTCATGCCTACGACCTCGGCTCTCTTGAGACGTCTTGGAAACCCAGTATCCGGATCATTCGGTACTATTGGCCATCTATTGTGCGGAGTGTCATGCCGCTGTCCATCGTCGAACATTCGCAGTACATCTTCACGACTCTCAAAGCAGTTGATGTCGAACGTTGCGTTGGCCAAGCCCTTGATCAACTTCATCAACCTCA